>QRFJ01000085.1:1719022-1933961 GCA_006176705.1 Cocos nucifera
CGAAAATAATGGCAGGAACATAACTCCCTTGAGCCGAACCCCCTGCAAGTTGACTTTTAGATCAATACGAAAAGACTTCCAATTTGTCATGCAAAACTTGTGTCAATTGGTAGGCAACCCCCTCTCCCCAGTTTAGATGAATAGCCGAAGACTTCTAATACGGACGCATGGAGCTGACCTGTACCACCCAGCAGTCAGCCAAGTTTATGCTTCTTTCTTTTGCTTTATTTTATATTTTGCTGCACTTGGAGACTATTTAATTAGAGTAAACGAATTCTTTGGGTCATCCTACATCCAACCTTTGGTGTCATCTGGAATCCTTCCAACTAGGAAACTACCAGCCTCCAACTACCAGAAATCTTCAAATCTCTCGAGCAACCACCAAACCACCTTTCCTCCACGTCCATGGCCGGTGGCCACCGGGACAGCATGACAGTCACCAGCTTGGAGGGCTTCGATTCATTACGACTTTGCCTAACATTTCCCATCACTGACCCCACACACATGGGCTGCTCGAACCTGGCCCCCACAAGTGACACACCATCATACCAAACTGTGGGACCTCACTTTTTCAGTCACCAGATGTCTGTACTTGGGCACATCATGCACCACAACTTCCTCTCCTTGCATGCGTTGTGTGGGGCCGGGATTGCCTTCCTTTTGTCCTCACCATCATCATCTCCATCACTTTTAGCGAACAGAGAAGGATATATATCACCAGCGGTGGACCGTAGAATGGGTATTACTCATACCAAAATCATGTTGTCCGCAGTATTTTAAGTGTGCACATGTGGAAGAGGACTTTAGCTTGAGAAGTATGTGAGCGAGTTCCACGGATCGGACCATAAAAATTCGACAAAGCCTCTCGCATTCGCTGCATCCTATGTGCCATGATCAGATTCCCTTCTCTTGGGAGACGTGAAAGATAAATTTAGTTTCAGGTCACGACCACCGCCTTTATTGTATGAGATTTATACCGTTTCATATACCATAAATTTTGATATACCAAACAAAAACTATGGTAAAAAACCACTACGGTCATCAAAAAATTGCGACGTAGCTGGATGGGAGTTTCCTGGAGGGCCACAACCATATGATGGAGGACCAGTCCTTGGTCATCAGCAAAATGCCCAACCACCACCGTCAAAAACTACAGGAAGCCTTTTCATCTACAGGAAGCCAACCTCTCTTTGCCTACTGATGAAAAGAAGAGTCGAAAACATGCACTTCATCTCAGATGGTCTCAAGTTCTTTAAAAATATAATATATATACATGGAAGAAGAGTTGTTTAACTTGCATACACAAACGGGAGCGGATTAACTAGAGACCTCTTCCAAGAGCTTATACCTCCGGACTTTTCCTCTGAAGACCTGTCTTCCCCTTCCTGAGCTTGGTGAGAGCTCTTCCGAGGGAATCCGGTCGGTTACATCAGACGTTGATCGATCCAGCAGTCTCTGTTTCTTGATAGGCTTGTTAAGCTGTGATGAAAAAGCCCCTCGATGGAGCTTTCCTCCCGAGCCACCACCAGCACTGATGTTGTCAGCATTAGCAGAAGTAGAAGAGATTGAGCTGTTATGATCCGTGGCGGTTTCCTTTGAGAGAGACTTGCCTCCTTCCTCCCTTAGACACCAATTGCATGCTCGGTAGGAGTCGGCTTTTGGGTAGAGATTACTGCAGTATCTGGTTGAACAATTACAATGAAAATATATCATCACTAATTTTGAGGAAAGTGTGATCAATTTGATGATATGGTTGCAAGAATCTACCATGTTTCTCTTCGAGGTGAAGGATATATGGTTAACATGGCCGATGTTAATTCTAGCTTTAACGGAAATAATTGATTTTCCTTGTTCTTTTTGGAGATGGTGGCCTAATGGATTGTTGATGCTAGACAGATTGTTGATGACAATAAAAGACCAAACTATGTAATGAATCCTAATTCATATGTCGACGAGAAAACTAAGTCGGTCAATTATACTGATCATATACTAGAGATTAATGGACTCTAGTTACATCAACTTACTATGATCCTAAGTTGGATATATATACATATTTGGTGTCCCTGCAAAGCCAGTACTCAATTGATGAGGCAACGGCTTGTTGCTAATGGTGTTGATATGAATATTTACTCTGGATACGTGGAATAACCACAGAAAACGTGCATAGAAGAACTGGTAAAACCTAGGCCTAATTGATGGAAATAGGACTTTGTGGTTATGGTTCTTAAGCTTGCTTTAGAACCAGAGAATAACAGATGGTTAGTTAGTTGGACGACACTTATAAAACTCATTCCGGATCGATGTGAATATATAAAAGGCTTGCTGGCTATAATTTTCAGTATGATTGTCGAGATCCTTGAGATAGCTCTAGAGTTACCAAATAAAACCACAAGATAAGTTGGATCGAACACTGTTAAGACCTGCAACAAATTGATGGAAATAAGGCTACGGTCGACCGCGATTTCTCCTGTGATTGACAAATAGCTTTGAACTCATAGAATAATCAGCAAAACTCATAAAACCGAGACCAGATTAATGGGAATAAGGCTTGTTGATCGTGGTTTTGATGATGCTCTAGTTTCATAGAACGAATAAAACATAAGTTGGACATGAGGACTCGCAAAACCTGACCAAATTGATGGGAAAAAGCTTGCTAATTACGATTTTGATAGCAATAACTCTGATATAGTTCTATATTCATTGATACTCAAAAAGGAACAAGAGAAGGAATTTAGAATCTTACTTGTGCTGAGACCTAACAAGGCAGACCTTGCATCGAAAGAGCTCTTGCCGCAGCCCGTGATCGCCGCACATGCAACAGACGACCGACGATGGCGATGATGCACCTCCTTTGCTCCCCATCTCATTTCCAAGAGAAAAAGGAGAGAATATCACGCAAGACCGCTCATATTTTTCTTCGACCTAAAGAAGGGAGGACAGGCATGAGAGGAAATGAGAGGAGAAAAGAGGGTGGAAGGGAAGGGACGGTGGGCACGCCTCACGCATCCCGCAGGGCTCTTTATGGGAGGGGTCCCTATCTGTGGCAATATTTTGAAATTTCAGTACATCAAGGGTGGATTGAGATCAGAGGAGTAGGAAATGATCTGATCACCAACGTTCAAGATTATTGGACGATGGATGTTAAATCGAAGCGCATGGGTTCATTGTAAAGATATAAATTAGGGAAGGACATTTAGGTAAGTTGGAAGTGGAAGGTTTGACGAGCTGAATGGAGCCGCCCCTCTCGAGTCTCGAACGTCCCTTCCTTCCATGGACTTGCGTAGCAACTGCCTTATCGTTTCATATATTACTTCTCAACCAGATCCTCCGTGGTGAGGTCCCCACGGTATTATTTTATATATTATTTTTTTAATCAATGCCGTATTTTTTGAATAGCCATCATCATCAAAAGATTGACGGCCATCAAATAATGTATATCATGTGTGACATGTCTTATTTGAGATGGTCGAGCTGGTTGCATCTGACATGGCATTTCTTTCATTAACCTTGTCTGCAGAATTTATGGTAAAGTAAATCAATCAAAAAATTTCTCCTCTCTTTGACGTAACCGAATCTTGGGAAAATGCTAGCAATGCAATCCAACTGCAAATTAGTGGCACCCAGCATGTCCTCTCTTCACAATATTTTTGAGTATATCTCCACCTTTTTTTTTTTTTTTTTTTTTTTTTGGGTTAGGTATATCTCCACAATTTTGACTGCTCGTATTTCTCCTCGCATAAAGCATGTCAACATAGTGCATCATATGTGCTTCATAAAACTTGGAGATTGATGGTGTAGCTATTCATCCATATCTCTATCATGTACTATATTATGCCATAAGTATACTTGAAAGATCTATTCTTTCGTGACAAGAAATTTGGCAAATTCCTTTTCAGAGGAACAAACAAAAATAGAAACAATGACATAAATCTGGGCTAGACTCTAGCCCATAGCCACAAAGGACAAGGCCAAAGTGAAATTAATTTCTATATCTAATAATTATCTCCATAAGAAATCAACTTCAGCTGGGCAAGCATTCACCTATCTACCAAGAACCGAACAGCCACAAAAGCATAGCACGTTACCATCTTCATCAAGAGAGGAGAAAATGTTATGTTAGAGGATTTGGTATTTCAATAATCACCAAAACGTTCAAAACTACGTTAAACATTCATTATGGTCATAGAAGCAATAATAAGGGGATGGAATGGCTTAGATGTCTAATCCTCTAAATTTAATATTTGGATCTTAAGTTATACCTCTGCCACGCCTCATGAAAAGGTCCTCCAACAAAGTTGCCGCCCAGCCTCCCCTAGAAAAAGGAAAAACTATATTATGATTAAAGATGAGAAGCCCAGATGTGGGTCAATATCAAAGTGATTTGATCACCAGAAAGAGGGATTAAAAAGACAAATCCTCATTTCTATAATATGACCTCGTCTATCAGGGTCTACCATTCCCCGTGAACTCCTCGTAGTCTAATTGGTCACGAGGTCAAGATAAATTTTTTCCAAGAATATCTTAAACTCCTTTGCCTCAGCGAGGGAGTCGAGGCAGAGGTAGTTGGGTTGTCGGTACCTCGACAAAAGCTATATCGAAGACGGGGCTTTTGGAATGAGAAGGCATGGAACCGTCCTCCAAAAAATAATAATAATAATAATAATAATAATAATAATAATAATATTATTATTATTATTATTATTATTATATATATATATATTTTTTTTTTTTTTTTTTTTCTTTTTCTTGGGCATCCGGTTGACGTAAACTGTCATGTCTAAAACATCGTGCTCAAGCAATGAGCAAGCAGGATCTGGACACGTGCATTGCACAAAACGATTAGTAGATAATTAGGTCATAGTTCCTAATTACTTGCCGGGTGCATGCACATGGTTAGGGGTTAAATAGAAAAGAGCTTATTTTTATATATATTTTTTTTTAAAAACGAGGAGAGTCTAGAATCTTATACTAAACAACCGAGTTATTCAGTAGCCAGGTGCGTTCAGTTATATGTGATTTTTTTTCTCTTATTCTCATTTCTTGTCAGCAAGGCTTCTTATTATCACTGTACAAGGCTAATTTAATACTTTCTATTAAGCTTAACAGAGTTTGTTATAGAGCAGAGTTTGTTCTCTGCCATATTATCTACCCACATTCCTACCTAGGCCAAAGTCCAAGATCTAGCTTAGCCCTCTCGATTAAACAACATTGTTAACTGAGCTGAAATGAGCTGAAATAAGCGCATTTATTTAATACACTAGTAGTATCAGGGGATGTGCGTTGCACATCCATTCAATTTTCTTTTAGGTTCCCAAATTTAAAATTTAACGAAATTTTTTTAAAGCTTCCCCAATTTTTATGTTAGTATCCCCATTAATATTTCTATAGTATCATTATTTGAATACATATTATTGAAAAAAAATCCTGCTTCCATCGAATTCCAATTTGATGCTTAGCCTAATGCAACTATAATTACGGAAGAGCTTCGATCGAAAATTTTCCTCCAACAGTCGGATCCAAGCCGAACTTCTCTGGCGGCCAAATCTTAGCCAAACTTCTTCAGTCGATCAAACTCTTCAGCAACTGAACCCCAACCGAACTCCTCCAGCGGTCGAGCCCTAGCCGAACTCCTTCAGCGGCTGAACTCCTCCAATGGTCGAACTTCTTTCGGATTTCTCCTTCAGTTGGATGTCGACAGAAGCCAAACTTCTTCCGAACCTCTCCTTCAATCGGATTCCTATGGGAGCCAAACTTCTTTCGGATCTTTCCTTCAGTCGGATGCCTCGAAGAGCCGAACTCCTTCCAGACTTATCCTTCAGTAAGTTTCTACAGGAGCTGAACTCCCTCCGAACTTTTTCTTTAGTCGAATTTTTTCAGGAGTCAAACTCCTTCCGGACCTCTTCTTTAGTCGAATTCCAATAGAAGCCAAACTCGTCCCGAACTTCTCCTTCAGTCGGATGCTTGCATGAGCCAACTCCTTCCGAACCTCTCTTTCAGTTGGATGCCTCCAGAAGCCGAACTCCTTCCAAATTTTTTCTTCAATCGGATGCCTCGAGGAGCCGAACCCCTTCCAAACTTCTTCTTCAGTCGGATTCCTCCAGAAGCCGAACTTCTTCCGAACCTCTTCTTTAGTCGGATGCCTCCAAGAACCGAACTTCTTCCGAACTTCACCTTCAGTCGGATTCCTCCAGGAGCCAAACTTCTTCCAAATTTCTCCTTCAATTAAGTGCCTCCAGGAGCCGAACTTCTCCTTCAATCGAATTCCTCCAGGAGCCGAACTCCTTCCAAATCTCCCCTTCAGTCGGATGCCTCCAGAAGCGGAATTCCTTTCGAACTTCTCCTTCAATCGGATTTCTCCATCAGCCAAACTCCTTCCAGACCTCTCCTTCAATCGGATGCCTCGAGGAGCCAAACTTCTTTCAGATTTTTCCTTCAGTCGGATGCCTCCAGGAGCCGAACTCCTTTCGAATTTTTTCTTCAGTCGAATTTCTCCATCAGCCAAACTTCTTTCAGACTTCTTTTTCAGTCGGATTCCTCCAGAAGTCGAATTTTTTTTGGACTTCTCCTTTAATCAAATTTCTTCATCCACCGAATTCCTTCCGAATTTCTTCTTCAGTCGGATTTCTTCAGGAGCCAAACTTCTTTCGAATTTCTTCTTCAATCAAGTGCCTCCAGGAGCCAAACTCCTTTCGAATTTCTTCTTCAGTTAGATTTCTCCATCAACCAAACTTCTTCCAAACTTTTTTTTCAGTCGAATTCCTCTAGAAGCCAAACTCCTTTCGAACTTCTCCTTCAGTTGAATTTTTTCATCAGCCGAACTCCTTCCGAATTTTTTCTCCAGTCGAATTTCTCCAGGAGCAGAACTTCTTCCAGATTTTTTCTTCAATCAAGTACCTTCAGGAGTCGAACTCCTTCCGAACTTCTCCTTCAATCAAATTTCTTCAGGAGCCGAACTCCTTTTGGACCTCTCCTTCAGTCTGATGCCTTCAGGAGCCGAACTCCTTCCGAACTTTTTCTTCAGTCAAGTTCCTCCATGAGTCAAACTTCTTTTGAATTTTTCCTTCAGTCAAGTTTTCTTTAGATATCCGAACTCCTCTAGAATTGATGTATGTCAAAGCTCTTCACCAACCAATGCCTACTTTCTTCGAACTTCGACTATTAAATCTCAACGAACGGCTACATCATGGCAACAGATATCTCTCTCTATAACAAACTCCACGTGGCTCCAAGTGGCCCACTACCGGATGATTACGATCATTACTATTAATCTGCTCCGAACTTCATCTATAAAAGAGATCCTCCAGATACGTTTTCTCTAAGCTCTCTTCTCCTTTCCAAAACTCTGCTGAATTCTTGTCTGAGCACTCTATTTTTATTGGTCGGAAAAGCTGACTTGATCATCGGAGGATCTTATCGAAGCCACCACCACCGACTTCAGACATGATTTTATTTTGTAGGTCACTGACGATGACCTCTTCTTTCTCAACTCCAGCTCAATCTGGTGTCAACCAGATTCTATACAAACAAAATTGGCGCTAGAGAAAGAATTCTCTATTCCTAAGGTACCCTTATTCTTAAAAGCATGCTCAGTCGATCCTTTAGATCTTCTTCTCCAAGGTGCATCTCCATCCTCTTCCTCAATCCCAAGAAATGCCTCCAAAGAAGGCAACTACTAGGAGATCTATCGCTTCTATCGTCAGATCCATTCATTCTGACTCCAGCATCGGCACTTCAACCTCCTCCTTCACCGATGGCCATGGTAGATTCAGAGTAGTTTAACCTGCTGATGCAGCAGATTCAGGGCCTCACCGAGATGGTGCAGGCCATGCGACAGCCTCCGATGGTAATTCCATCAGAAAATCCACCATCAGAATGTCAGAAATCAATCTTAAGGAAGATCACTTGGGCTAGCATACCCATCGCTCCTGGAAAGAAGAAACAGAGAGCAAAGGATCGTTGTTCAGATCGTGATTCTTTTTTGGAAGAAATCTTCTCCATCTACAGTCGGAAGCCTTCCAAGGTCTACGATCGAGATGACGTCCTCGATTAGAAACTATGGAGGATGGATCGATGGATTGAGGAGCTCGACCACATCATCTCGACTCACCATGACGACGTCCGCACCGATCTTTCTTTCTCTCTCCAAATTATGCAAGAGCTTATTCCGCCGAACTTCGAGCTTTCTTCGGTTTGAAAGCTATGATAGAATCTCTGATCCGATCGATTACCCGAAGGCCTTTCGGACTATGATGCTGCTCCATGGCACACTAGACGTCATCTTATGTCGAGCTTTTTCCTCTATCTTAAAGAGAGCAGCAAGAAACTGATACTCGATGTTGAAGCTGGGTACGATCTTCTCTTTTGATCAAACGAGCCATCAGTTTATAGCTCACTTCATTAGCAGCTGACGTCTGCACTGAGATTTGGATTTTCTAATAAATATCAAGTAGAAGAAGAAAAAATCTATCCGAGCTTATGTCACCCAATTTAATGCTGCTGCATTGAAGGTTCAAAATCTAAACCAATCTGTTGCAATGGCCGCACTCAATGGTGACCTTTAGAAGAATGATTTGCTATTCTTCCTAGATAAGAAGTACCCCAGAGACTTTATCAATCTGCTAGCTCAGACTGAAGGATATGCCCAAGTGGAAGAAGCTTTCAAATTGAGAGATGAGGGAGCCACAGGAGAGCGGTAGGCAAACGGATCTAGTAAACCCACGGCTGATGGAGGATCGAATGAAGTTCGACCGTGCTCGTGGATTTTCTTCAAGCGCAAGCGAGTTCGAACTCCTCCTCGAGTTCATCATCAAAGAAGCTACGATGGAAGGACACGAAGAAGTTTTTTTCTAGAAGGTTTCACAACTACACCCCCCCTCAATGCTCCACAGATGCCGACTTAAAGCAAGAAAAAATCAGCCAAAGGTGCTACCGCAGCTAGAACCACCAATGAGAAAGAAATAATAAGGAGATCGACCATCTTTCGGTATCATCAATGCTATCTCTGGAGGGCTTAGTACTTCGGCGAGCCGCCATCTCTTAACCTCAAAGTCAAAAAAAGCTTGTCCCAAATTGGGAAGGCCCGTATGAAGTAGAGAAGATCGTGAAAAAAAATCTTGATTTTTCATATCAGATTCGTTCAGATCTGATCGGATCAAGAGAGATATTTCAAAAATTTCTCTCAAGCATCCGTATCAGATCTAAGATGTTTCAGATCTAATTTTATAGATCTAAATAAAATAAAATAAATTTAATTTAATTTATATCTTGATGTGGGTAATCCGATTATTCTTTGATGATCCTGCTGATTGTTTGAAGTTCTGAATCTAGCCACGCAAGCGTCTGACCTCTATCGATATTCACTCAGACTGAATCTGGAGATCTTCTCCTTCTTTATCACCTCTCTAAAAATCAGATCTGGATCTAATTTAGAGGATCTTCAAAACTTCTTCTAAAGATCAGCAGTCGTCTCTGCAGCAGTGCTGCCTTCTTCCTTTCTCGTCAGCCTTTTCTTACTTGGATCGCACCAAACTGAAGCCCAACTTTTCTTGGACGTGAGAGGAGAGAGAGGATCAGAAGATGACATGAAGGAGGGAGAGGGGCAACCTTGGGGTGTGGGCTAAGAGAAACTTTATTAAAATTGGGCGCAGACAGGATTTATTTATAGATCTTGCTGCGTCATGCAATGCCACATCATCCCGACTAATCGCGTTGCTTCATGTAATCAGATCTAAATCTGATTGATGAAATGACATTATCTGATTCAATCAGATGAGAATCCCATAAATTCATTCTTAGATGGCTCTTAAGATCGGTCAAAGTCTATAGGTAAAGGTCACCTAAGTTGAATCCAAGAAGTAACCTGGAGTCCCATCCGTATGGGACTCCAGGCGTCCCTATCCATGGGCGCACTTCATCCTAGGTGTGCACCCTCTTCTTTTCAAATTTTAGTAAGGAGACAAGCCCCTATCTGCTCTCCAATAAATGCATGACATATGGGCAGATATCCAAGGATCAAAGGTCAATGTTTGACCAAAATCAAAGGATAAGAATTAGCAGGTGATGAAAAATGATAGGTGTTGTCTCAAATTTATCTCATAAATTAAGATAATCCTTTTCTGACCTAGACAAGCTCCAGTCAGATCAAGTAAAAGTATCTGAGTGAGCACAAACATATTTGGCTCAGTCGAGATAACTTTTAATGATAATAAAAGGAGAATGTTAAGTTCAATCATGTGCTAGCACGATTTTCTTGAACCTAATTGAATCTAATTCAAATCAATTGAACTGGATTAGTCCAATTGATGATATCTAGATCTAAACCCTTATTTGTGTGATCCAGTTAGATTCAGTTCTGTATGGTAATAGGATATGTCATGATCTCCATCATCGATATCATCAAAACTCTTTTCGATGGATAAGAACTCTTCTGATTCAGACAACTAGAATGATCGATCATCTAAATTATTCTAATTGCTCCCAAAATCCACCAATGACACCTAGCAGTATATGATGGCAATCCATCAAAACTAAAAATAAATCTCTCGATGCAGCTACTTGTGTGATTAAGTTCTTCTATCTTGAGCTCCGATCAGATTAGGATTAAGGTGAACTCGTCAAACCCTAATTTCTATCATATGATTTAATCATTCGATTCAAAGTCCGATGTGAAAATCTTAATAGAAACTCTTTCTATTATTTCACTCTCTACCATGGCCATAGGCTTATGGACTTGATTCTCATGATCATCATAGGACTGCTCCTCATCCATCGAGGTAGATAGATTTTTCTCTTGGTGCAATCTAATTTCTATAATGAACATGCTATAGCCAATATATACCTCAGGATTCCGAATGGCTAGGAGACCGAGTCATGGTATAGTCAAACTATAACACCCTCAAGGTGAACTGCTGATGCACCTTAGGTCAAAGAATCAGACATACCACTGCAGCTTCGAGTCCGTCATCAATGAGAAGGTAGACATCCTTATGACTACTCGAGGTGGTCACGCTCAGTACTCTCATTCTCTAACAAGTATCTATACTCTCGCTCTAGTGTCTTTACACCATAGACTCAAGACTCATCTACTATAAAAAAGTGATTGTACACTAACCTTCTGGATCAATTACCATCCTCATGACGATCCTACGGTCAGGAGCATTTTATAAGTTAATAAATGAAAATTCATGTTTTAAATTTTCAACTCTTGAAAATATAAATTATTATTATCATTAACTCAAAGGATGTATCACAAATATTAAATATACATTTGTGATAGAAAATAATTTATTTTATTATTTATAATCAAAATTATAATTTTGCCCCTAGAAGTATATTACAAGTATCAGTTAATTCTGACTTCTAGGGCACACATATCTAACAGGTCGTCTGGCCCAAAACTTAATGTCTGAAGAAGCTCGGAGGAACAATGCTCCCACGATCTTGAAACTTAAAGAATCTGAGAATGTACTGTCGATAATTTTTCTTCAATAAAATTCCTTCATTTCAACATTATTATTTCTCGGTGTAAAAACTATATGATAATAGGAAAGAAGCAATCAAGAATGACCATGTTAGAAACAGGAGGAGAACCTCATTCTAACATGAGCAAAGTCGAAGATCTCATTTATTTTAGATGAGATGAGGGAAGAGGCCCTAATAATGGCCCTTATGCGCCCCTACAGCCCAATAGGAACAGGAGGAGAACCTCGTCCTAACGTGAGCAAAATCGAAGATCTCAATCATTTTAGACGAGATGGAGGGAGAGGCCCTAACAATGGCCCTTATGTGCCTCCATAGTCCATTAGGAATAGGAGGAGAACCTCATCCTAACATGAGCAAAGTCAAAGACCTCATTCATTTTAGACGAGATGGAGGGAGAGGCCCTGACAATGGCCCTTATGTGCCCCCTCGGTCCGTTAGGAACATAAGGAGAACTTCGTCCTAATATGAGCAAAATCGAAGACCTCATTCATTTTAGACGAGATAGGAAGAGAGGCCCTGACAACGACCTTTATGTGCCCCTACGATCCGTTAAGAATAGGAGAAGAACCTCGTCCTAACGTGAACAAAGTTGAAGGCCTCATTCATTTTAGATGAAGTAAGAGAAGAGGCTCCGACAATAACCCTAAATATGCTCCTACAGCCTGTTAGGAACAGAAGGAGAACCTTGTCCTAGCATGAGCAAAGGTCAAAACCCCATAGATCAAAGATATGGAGAAAGAAGAAGCTCGGTGGAGAATCCTTACATATGCTTTCCCATGACAATCTGACTACGTTAAATGCGAAAGGTAGAACCTTATTCTAGTTTGCAAAAGAGATCCTAGTTTGACGTCCACAATAGGCCCGGCATCCGCAACGAGTTTGGCATCCACAACAAGCAGCAAGCACGAGAACTCGGGATCAGAATTTTCCCTCGAGCTTCAACTTGAACTTCAACCTCGACTGAAGATAAGATCTCCTCCGAGCTTTAACGCCAAGCTCAATAGGAGATAAGATCTTCTTCAACCTCGGTTGGAGATAAGATTCTTTTGAGCTTAAATGACAACCTAAACAGGAGATAAGATCTTCTTCAATCTCGGCTGGAGATAAGATCTCTCCCGAGCTTCAATTTCAACCTCGGTTGGAGATAAGATCTCTTCCGAACTTCAATGCCAACCTCAACAGGAGACAAGATCTCCTTCAACCTTGGCTGGAGATAAGATCTCCCCCGAGCTTCAATCTGAACGGATGCAGAACTCAGAAGAGGACTTCGGTAGTCGACTTTTTTGTACTCCCTTTCTTCGAATTTCGAACTCGAAAGTGGGGGGGACTATTGTTGGGGATAAACCCTGCTCCCATCGAAGTCCAGCTTGATGCTTAGTCTAATGCAACTGATAATTATGAAAGAGCTTTGATCAAAAATTCTCCTCCAACAATCGAACTCTAACTAAACTCCTCCGACGACCAAATCTTAGCCGAACTCCTTCAGTCGATCGAATTCCTCAGCAATTGAACCCCAACTGAACTCCTCCAATGGTCGAGTCCTAGTCGAACTCCTTCAGCGACTGAACTCCTCCAACAGCCAAACTCTTTCTGAATTTCTCCTTTAATCGGATGTCAATAGGAGCTGAACTCCTTCCGAACCTCTTCTTCAATCAGATTCCTACAGGAGCCAAACTCTTTCCAGACCTCTCCTTCAGTCGGATGCCTCGAGGAGCCGAACTTCTTTCGAACTTCTCCTTCAGTCAAGTTCCTCCAGAAGCCAAACTTCTTACGGACTTTTCCTTCAGTCGAATTCCTCCATGAGTTGAACTCCTTCCTAAATTTCTTTTTCGAATTTTTATAGAAATCGATCTCTCGGATCCCTCCTTCAGTCGGATTCCTATAGGAGCCGAACTCCTTTCGAATTTCTCCTTCAGTTGAATTTCTCTAGAAGCTGAACTCCTTTCGAATTTCTCCTTCAGTCGGATGCCTCTAGAAGCTAAACTTCTTCTGGATTTCTTCTACAATCGAATTCCTCCAGGAGCCGAACTCCTTTTAGACTTTTTCTTCAGTCAGATTTCTTCATCAGCCAAACTCCTTTTAAACTTCTCTTTCAGTCGGATTCCTCTAGGAGCCAAACTCCTTTCGGATTTCTCCTTCAATCGGATTCTTCAAGAAGCCGAACTTCTTTTAAACTTCTCCTTCAGTCAAATATCTCCATCAGCCGAACTCCTTCCAAACTTCTCTTTCAGTCAAATTTCTCTAGGAGCCAAACTCCTTTCGGACTTCTTCTTCAATCGAATTTCTCTAGGAGTTTCAAATTTTTTCTTTAGTCAGATTTCTTTAGGAGCCAAACTTCTTTCAAATTTCTTCTTTAGTCAAGTACCTTCAGGAGCCGAACACCTTCTAGACTTCTCCTTCAGTCGAATTCCATCAGAAGCCAAACTCCTTCCGGACCTCTCCTTCAGTCAGATTCCTTCAGGAGCCAAACTCCTTCCAAACTTCTCCTTCAATCAGATTTTTTCATCAGCCAAACTTCTTCCGAATCTCTTCTTCAGTCGGATGCCTCGAGGAGCTGAACTCCTTTCGGACTTCTCCTTCAGTTGGATTCCTTCAGGAGCCAAACTCCTTCCGAACCTCTCCTTCAGTCGGATGCCTCCAGGAGCCGAACTCTTTCTCCTTCAATTGGATTCCTTCAGGAATCGAACTCCTTTCGAATTTCTTCTTCAGTCAAGTACCTCCGGGAGTCAAATTCCTTTCGAACTTCTCCTTTAATTAGATTTCTCTAGGAGCCAAACTCCTTTCGAACCTCTCCTTCAGTCAGATGCCTCTAGGAGTCGAACTCTTTTCGGACTTCTTCTTCAGTTAAATTTCTTCATCAGTTGAACTCCTTCCGGACCTCTCCTTCAGTCGGATGCCTCGAGGAGCCGAACTTCTTTCAAACTTCTCCTTCAATCGAATTCCTCTAGGAGCCGAACTCCTTCCAGACCTCTTCAGTTGGATGCCTCCAGGAGTCGAACTCCTTCCGAATTTTTTCTTTAATTAAATTTCTCCATCAGTCGAACTCCTTCTGGACTTCTTCTTTAGTCGGATTTCTCTAGGAGCCGAACTCATTCCGGACTTCTCCTTTAGTCGGATTTCTCCATCAGCCGAACTTCTTCCAAATTTTTTCTCCAATTGGATTTCTCCAATAGCCAAACTCCTTCCAAATTTTTTCTTCAATCAAGTGCCTCTAGGAGCCAAACTCCTTTCAGACTTCTCCTTCAGTCGAATTCCTCCAAGAGTCAAACTCCTTTCGGACCTCTCCTTCAATCGGATGCCTCTATGAGCTAAACTCCTTTCGGACTTCTCCTTCAGTCAAGTTCCTCCAGGAGCCAAACTTTTTTTGGATTTCTCCTTCAGTCAAGTTCTCTTTAGGAGTTCAAACTCCTCTAGAATTGATGTATGTCAAAGTTTTTCACCAACTAACGCCTGCTTCCTCCGAAATTCGACTATTAAATCTCAACGAACGGTCACATCACGGCAACAGACACCTTTCTCCATAACAAACTCCACGTGGCTCCAAGCAGCCCATTATCGGACGGTTACGATCGTCACTATTAATCTGCTCCGGACTTCGTCTATAAAAGAGATCCTCTAGATACGTTTTCTCTAAACTCTCTTCTTCTTTTCAAAATTATGCTGAATTCTTGCCTGAGCACTCCATTTCTGTTGGTCAGAAGAGCTGACTTGATCATCGGAGGATCCTGCCGAAGCCACCACCCCCGACTCCAGATGTGATTTTATTTTGCAGGTCACCGATGGCGACCTCTTTTTTCTCAAATTCAGCTCGATCCGGCGTCAACCGGATTCTGCACCAACACATACTAATATTAGTTAAGTATAAGAGGTAAGTGATCTAACAATAATTTACCTACATCATATCTTGTAATAACATGCAATGATCATAGTAGGCTTTTGTTGACTTTGTAATTGTTGATCTGTTATAATATTTTTCATATTATTATATTTATATTACTATAATATAAGTAGAAATATGATGTTGCCTATAATAGCCAAAATGTCTTTGTTTTGTTATCAATCATTACTTGAGATAGGAAATTCCAAAAGAGTTATCAAATATATTTGGGTTTGACTCCTAATTGGCACAAAGAGCTCCATAATGCATGAAATAAGGTTTCATTAATGCCAGCATTCTCAAATAGTAGAGCACCTCTTCTAAAATCATTGTTTACTATTATAACGAAGACAATAGGCATCTTTTAGCTAGTAGCACGAGGTCATGTAAATATGTTGGAACAAAATAATGAAGGATAAAACTTGGAACAAATATGAGAGTGTCAATTGGTTGAGTTAGTAAAATGATTGGGGGTTGGATACCCGTGAGCTATATATGGTCCATCCAACCTTGATCCTACTAGTTTTGGCCAACCCTCCGAAGGGTTTCTCATACAAATTTGACTTTAAGACATTTGTCAAAGCACCGGTCCTAATATGGATTCTTTGCTATGCACAATGCATTGTTTATTCCACAATGAACAGCTGTACACAGCCGCACAACGTGCATATATTCACACATGGCCATTCGGATGGTGCGCATTTTGTACCATACAGCGCGGTAAACAATATACCCCCTAATTCACAAGAACTGACGTGAAATAATCAGATTTAGATATATAGGTTTTTCAAAACCAAGGATCTCAAACTCGGACACAAGCAGTCCAAAATGATTGGGTTTCCGGTTCTTCAAACATGCCCTCGAGAATCTTTCCTCGCCGTTCCTCTCTTAACCTTTTGCTCCATCTCGAACTCAGCGGTATCAGCTCTACGTCCGTGGGTTTCTGATCCCTCGTGGCCGTGGTCCCTATCACCAAAATTATTTGTAGGTTCGAGGGTTAGGCGATGGAGATGTCTGAGAGCTAGATTTTGGTGAGAGAGCAACGAAGGAGAGGGAAAAAAGAATTTTGTTAGTCTAACGATTCTCTTTTCTTTCTCCGATCTCTTTTTTTTCTCGAAAGCTGACTCCAACAGTATCTTTTATTTAAAAGAAGAAGGTGATGTACCCGTTGCATGTGATGCGTCTGACGGTGATAAGATGATCCTGGGGAATAGAGATAAGGACGTTGTGGCCTTCCCTTGGGAGGCTCCACATGGTGGGTTGTTTATCAGGGCATCAACCAGGAATATCTATATTATGTCTTACCCTACTCCGGCGCTGGCTTCTTTTTCCGTCGTGCTCGTGCATGGAAAACATGGAGGCCTAGAAGCACAAGCAGACCATGCAGGGCTGAAGGTGAATCATTGGCTAGGCTTGGGGAAGAGTAAGGCATGAAGGAATTTGGCCCAAAGCCCGAGCCTAGACTAGGCTTCAAAACTGAGAACGAAATCAGGCTCCAAGCCAACCGAGAACCAAGTCTAAACCTAGTCCGGGAGGCTCAACCCACCCTATATGCAGCCCCTTGGGATCCTTTCAACTTTGAGCACGAATCCTCTCCTATGCACCACATGGTGCAGTACAGCACGCACCATCCATCGTACAATGAACAGTCATGCACGAATACATGTTGTACGATATACGCCGCATATGACTGCATACATGATGAATGGTGCGTGCAATGCACCACACCATGTGATACATCGCATACACAGTGGAGAATCCATATATAGTTAATTAGAAAGGTTCTAATTGGATTAGATGCATATTAGCCTAGGTCTACCATTGGCTACATGTGGAATCCAATCGATCAGACATAAAAGAAAATTGGTCAAAGCCTTTTGATTAGGCTTAAGAAGTCTTAATTCAATAAGAATTTGATTGAAATCATAATAAATTTTAGTCAAGCATGCTAATACATATTTATATCCTAATCTCTAAACTAGTAGAACTCTTAACTATCTTTGATCGGTCAAAGGATGAGATGAAAAAGAAGTCCACACCTTCTTAAGATCCTCCACGCCCCTAGTCCCCCTTATTCATGTGTCAAGGGTTTCACGTGCCAATCCTTACACTAGGAGTCCACGTTCGAAGGGAGCGCGGGTTTAGCTGCATACGGTTGGGCGCCACAGGCGTGTATCCATGCACGACCGTCTATCGTGCGATAGATGGTGCACGTTGTGCACTGCACGGTGCGATGCACAGCAAAGAATCCACGTGGATTTTCGAAGGACTCCTCCCACTCCTTTGTGCGCATTCACGCCTCTAGGTTTTACACACCCTAAGGTTGGGCATTGTGAGGACTTATCAGACTCCAACTTTTTAGGAATTTCTCCTTCAGCACCTCTCTCTCCTCATTTCTCTGCTCTTCTTTCTTCAGCAAGCACGTTGCCTTCGTTAGCACCTACATGCACTAGGAAGTTGTGCCAGGCCATGGCTCTGTCCAATCCCGATATGATATTTTTTTAAACTTTGGGCCAAACTTTGAAAGAACTTTTTTTTAGATCTATTTATTTGAAATATGTTGAATTATAGATAATATAATGATTTATGAGAATTATTTATTAATTTTTTTTTACTATATGTGATTAATAAAAAAATTATTTTAAAAAATAGCACTGAAAAAATTACTATATTTGATTAGAGATAATTCTATATAGGAATATAACAAAATTTATAAATATACCTTCCAATATAAAGTAATTTTTTAATACTAGGATAGTATTGTCATCTCAAATTAGTTTTTATATAATAACTATAATCACATGATTCTTTGCATAATATCATCTTCATCTTAATTTTTTTGCAAAATTGCTTTCTTGAATAAATTTGAAAAGATATCAAAATAAATTTAATGATTATATATACAACTTTACTAGAAATATTTTTGTTAAGTATAGATTTGAGCCATCAAAAATTTATTAAATACCAATCTTTCATGATATTTATATTATCTTCTCTCCCTAAAAAATAAACATAGATCCTATTAATTTTTTTATCATATTTTTTTATTTTTTATATCAGATATGATAATTTAATATGAAATTTATTTTTCATAACCATGTTATTTTTAATCCAAACGGACCTGGGCCTTAGCCCGGGCACAACCTGGAACCAAATTAGGCCGCTCACCGGGGGCACCCGCGCTTTCTTATTCTCTCCATTCCCGTGTCGCCGTCCCATCTCAAATCCTAACCATAAGGCCAAAACTTTTTCTAAATTCCAATCGATACAATTCCATGGACCTCAACCTCAATTGTACCTCCACCATCCACCGCAGCCGCACGCCTGTTGAACCAAGGAAGGGGCGGGGCTACACGAAATGCCATCACTGCCGACTTCCTCCACTCTTCTCCTCACCTTTCCTCTCCTCCATCACATAGAAAACCTGTAACCATATATATATATATATATTGTATAGTTTTCAATTTTACACAAAAATTATAAATATCACAAAATATAGGTAAAATATTTGCTTGGACCAATATTGTCCATTATTTTTTAACCATGGGTTAAATGTTTACTTTCTATGCAGAAGGGCAAGCAGCACATGCAAATCCTGAAGTGAATGCTCATAAGAAATGTTGAAACTGCATTGAACACGACGATCCACGAGTCAAGACGGTGGATACTCCACCATTTATGTTTTTCTTCGGACTTCTGCCAATATGAGAGGGTGCCTACCAAATTCCAGTCCTATTGGATTCTTCTGTTTTTTACGAATTGAGTCTAATGAAATTTTGGTCATCTTGAGATTGGTCATAGGAGATAAGAGACTATGATCAAGCCTGTCAAGGATCCCTGGAATGTTCTAATCCTGTGGAAAGAACCAGCTTAAGGATCTTATTTAGGAAAGCCAACAACCGGCCAGCAACCGGCAAATTGTCCTCAGGTGCGGAGCCCTTTGCTCGCGCTGCTCTTGACGCCGACTCACGTGGATGCGTGCAACGGTCCAACAAGGTGCCAGCCAGAGCGGTAATTGATAAGGTAATTCGAGATTGGATACCAACCGCCTAATTTGCTCTCATCTCGACTTTGTCGGGTTTCCTCTCTTTGTTCTCAAGAGGTAGGGGCGGCAGACACCATGAAGCCGCCGGGCACGGGAGATTGGAGTGGCAGCGTTTTTTCATAAAATACGGAGACGACTAGGCTGACAAAAGTTACACAATCTCCCAAAATAATAATTGGTATGATCAGCAGATACGCGTGGACTCCTCAACTCTCGGTACGCTCGATTCACGGGGTACTCAACAGAAAACTAAATATCACCGACTCAGAACACACACAGTATAACACAGCTCTACACAGAATACACCCACTAATTGCGTCAGTAACGTGCAAATTAACGACTAAAACAAGGCAATCAGAAAGAGAGAAGAATTAAACCGGCTCGCGCCCCTTTTTCCTCTAAAAACTGGATTGCACCTATTGTTATTTAACTACAATCATTGTTTGATTGATAGGTAAGCGATCTATCGTACAGCAGCGGAGCACATGTTCCACACACCTCTAATTGTGTTAAAGAATGAAATAAATATTATATTCTGTTCTTTTACAATTTTCTTTTTTTACAAAGGTTTGAGCCGTTCTAACACTGAAATGATAGTCTTGAAAGCACTGATGGTCCACAAAACATAAATCTACATGTACATGAGAAAAGATACAAACAGGTGGAAAATATGCCCACAAAAAAAAACATGACGACGTTTATTGAACACGGAACACTCGCTGCACAAGAATAACTCCAAATTCTAAGCCTTGGGATTTTCTGGTAACATTACCGGTGGTGACGCAATCAGCCCCTATGACATGATGCATATTGCCAAAATGTGAAACCACGTAGCGTGGACGCTTTGCTCCTACAGCAGCAACCTCAGCTACCAGGTCGCCCCCATTCTTTTCTCAAACAGCTTAAATTATCAACAGTCAAAACTTTGTGTTTTAAGACCTGCTTTGGATTAAAAAAAAAAAAAATCAAATACCATGTGAGCAAAAGAGAATAAAAATCATGGATGGTATATCAATCATGTCTTTCCTCTGGAAATTGCTTCACTTCCCACTATGAACTATAAGAGAAACCAGGCACTCGGGCAACAAAAAGTGTTGGTAGTCATATCTTAAATAAGTGAAATTGCAATGGTATTGTCGCTCGAGTAATGCCAACAATAGTGTCGCCCCAATGTTAACTTATACCGAGCCAACTTACGGTAACATATAAGATACAATATGGTATCTGGATCAGACACAAACCAAAATAAGTATCTACGAGGTAGTAGCTCCATTTAAAAAAAAAACAAAAAAAATACCTGAGCGTTGACAAATTAGCTCTGGGCACATTCAAAAGGATGTAAAGTTCCTTCAGCAAACTCAGGCATCCTAAATCGCTCCAAGAACTCGAAAGGCCTGCATGATATATGACCTAATTACTTAAAGAAAAACATAGATATGGAAGAAACCTCAAAGTTGAGAGGAATTATATGAACGTCTCCTATGCACGTATAGATTCAGCCACAAAATGAAAATGGATTAATAAGAAGTACATGGTTGGGTGGACTTATTTGTAAACTCAGTCCACATCTTTAAAATAAACAGCCAATACGGCGAACAAATAAATACAACCCTTGCAAAATTTCTGTATGCTCACATATTAAAAAAGAATATAACCTGCCATTTAGTAAGATAATTATATTTCAGAAATTATGAGAGTACAAAATCAGGACAAGATCTGTGTAGTAGGATTCATTTTACATCCTTCAGGTTCCCTACAAGTTCATACAAGTAAGAAAGTTAAGCTTGCTTTATAAGAAAAAAGGAAATAAGGAAAATGAAAAAAAATGATACAACCGAAACCCCAGATCAATTCTAAGGGCAGAGTCTTGACAAACCAGTGAAACTTCAGAAACTACCAAAAAAGTAAGTAAAAAACAACTATTGGCTCTTATGGTTAAAACTTAAAAGAACATCAATGTCAAAGAGGATGAATTGGTGAGTTTCTTGATCTGTGGCATAAACAATAAGCCAAAACAAATGCTCTCCAACAAGGAGAAATATACTTAGGGGTCTTTCAAAATTACTTCTGAAATCAGCAAGTAAGAGAACATGATCTCATGATACCCACCAATGGCTTGACCTGGTGATCTTTGTTTCATGCAAAATAATATGGGAGATAAAAGGTTTTGCAGGATTTACTTTGGATGCTTCAATATACTTCTAGGAAGGATATAGTAATATTAACTTGATATAATTATTAAATAACAGAAGCTTCACATCAAGAGTTATGAAAAAGTAAACAACAAAAACAAGGTAATGATGGCTACTAGTTCTTATGCATTATAGAATGCCATTGCCCATCAAGGGGAACTCTGGCATCACCAAGGAGCCAAAATACAAGCAAAACATCATGCTCTGCAACATTAAGAAAATCATTCCGTTGAATTTTAAGAACTATCCTGTTGATGATCTTGAGAAATCATAAAAAAAGCTCTTGGTTCAAAGCATTTTCCTCCTATTGCCCAATGGCTCTTGCTAATATGCATGGTGAAGATCATAAACTAACCATAATATGCATGTCTCACATCATATAGCAACAAAAGGAAAGGCTGAGGCCTATACAAGAAGCAAGTTAAACCATATTAAACAGAAGCAGTTTGAGAAAAATTCTGACCAAGATTACTTGCTTGACCTAGTGAATCTTGGTTTGATTAGGTGTGTCTCCCTCTGTTCCTATAGATGAGCTTCACATCTAAAATCCCTTCCTATACAGTACTCCTTGAGATAGTATAATCAAACAATCAGTGGAAAATGAGAATGGCTACTGGCTGGCCACTTACATGGGCTCCACTCTTATGATTGGCATCGACAGGCCTCTTATCTGTATGTTCAAAAGGACAGATAAAAGAAAAACTCAGCTAAAAGCAAGGAACTTTAGTAGGAAGCTGGCTACTTGATGAGTTCCAAAGAAAGAACACCCAAAGGATGCATTCCTCTCGTTCAGTCATAGAGATGGAGAAATATGTCGCTTGGCCAGCATCATTCCTTCAGTTAAGCATCTCAAATAGTACAAGAGCAACCTTAGTCACCATGAAGTCGGAAAAAAGGAATAGACAGGATTATGGGGCTTTCTGCTGCATGATTGATAAGGACAAAAGAGGGGAGCAGCACAATATGGGTTAACACAAAGAACAAAGCTAAGAGAGAACTCCTTGTCGGTATGGTATGCATGCTTCAGTATGGGTTGGTATCCCCCACCTGACATATGGTAAACTTTTGTAGCTGGCATGACAAATAGTACCATGTGTCAATCTGCAGGGCAAATCGGGCCCAGTAACTACTAATACCATTCTGGATCAGTACATAACAATACCCTCTCATACCATACCACCTGATCAGAAAAGAGCTTAACAACACTGACTCAGAAACTCATTCATTTTCTGGTGATGATTTGTTTCTATTCTTTTTTCTATCCTATCACAAAAATAGCCAAGAATCATCATCTCACCTTGCTTAATGAAGAAATTTTGAAAACTTTAGTTCTTTTAATATTCTAAAATGATAGTTGTAAGCATCAAAATATAGTCACTCTGAGCAAAGGACTTTTTAGTGAAATAACTGCCAAGATTAACAACTCGACCAATGGATAGAAATGAGTAGTTCAGCTATCATATCAATCTGGTGAGGAACCAGTACTAAACTGGGTATCAGTACCCAGTTCCTAGGCGAACAGTCTGACCAGATCATACTACTCAGTATCAACTGGTATCGAGTAATACTGATTACCACCTGCCAAACTTCCAAATTCCACCAAACATCAGTCTGTACCAAGTGAAGAAAGGACATTGGACACCTTTTTCTTTCCTCTTTGTTTCCTCTGTGTGTGTGTGTGAGAGAGAGAGAGAGAGAGAGAGAGAGAGAGAGAGAGAGAGAAGCAACTAAGTGCTCCTATTTCTTCATATCTGACCACCTGAATATAGGAAGGTAACCAACTCCCCCTTCCCCCCTTTTTTGGCCACAAAAAATGGCCGAAATTAAAGAAAAAGGGACAAATAATGCCATATTTTCTGCAATGCTAGCGGTAAGAATCAACATAATATAGCCTTTCATCAGAGGACTTGCTGGCTATATAGGATAGGTGCTAAAATTGTTGTTTGGGTTAATATGCAGCAAGATGACTTAGATGCCTACATTGTCCCTGGACTGGAATTTACTTGTCCAATATCGTGTTGGTGCAACTTTCCGAGTACCATCACCCTAGAGAAAAAATATACCAGAATTCCAAACAGGCAAGCCATAAGAAAGATAATCACTGCATTGATCTCACTTGGAGTGTTTGGCATTGCTAATGCTAATAAAAAATTGCTTCTAAAAAGCACCACTAGAAAAGAGTGTATATAAGGAATTTGTGCTCACACAATGTGTTTGGTCAACTGTAGTAAAAGAACACATTACTTAAATAGTGTGTTTACGAGAGAACAACTGTTTGTTAAAACTAAGTATAAACTTTTCTAGCCTTTAACATGAAATAAGTTGCTTGTCAATGTTATGAACTTTGTGGAAAGAGAACCTTTAACATGAAATAAGTTGCTTTTCCATGTTATGAACTTTGTGGGAAGAGATGCACCCCAAAAGTTTTCTCCCAGTAAGGCAAGCTACAAATCCTAGCATCTCCTAAAAGTTTTTTTTTTTTTTCAAAAAAAAAAAATATTAACAAAATCCTGTTAGAAATTACTTACCAAACAACAATTTTCTTCCTAAAAGATTTGCCTTTTTAAAGTTGCAAGAAGAAAACCCCCTCTTATAACCAATGCCAAGCATGCACTTAGAAAAATACAATAAAAAAAGTGTGGATTTTGTATTGGAGCAACAATTATAATAATCTTACAGCACAGCTTCATGGTTGTGGCACAATTTGCGCTGATTGTTTTCTATAGCACTTAACACATCCGCAGTCTCTGCTCCTGTTGTTCCTCCTGCAACCATCGATGGAACTTCTGCATGTGGTGTCCACATCTGCAAATATGTAAAGTTAGAATCCAACTCTCCGGTCATAAGTACCCATTTAAAATTTCTGTTCACCACACTTACCTTAATTGTGTTATCAATTCCACTAGTTGCAACAGCACAATCAAATGGATGACACTGTACACAGTTCACAACTAGAAAGAAACATAATCAATCACAAAAGATTCTTTTTTCAAAAACATACAACAGGAAGTCAGGGGTAGCTTGGTGCCATAGGCAAAGGCTAGGGCTGACAAGCACAATTTCATGGGTTCGATTCTTGGGGCAGTCAATTTGTGAAAATAATGCCCAAGGTTAGGTCTGTCCCCACTTTGCCCCTCTGAGGACACAACTTTAACAAAAAGGAGTCATTACCAGCTTCATCTCCAGCAAGCATTTTAACAAGCCTTCCTGTTCTCTTCTCCCAAATAAACCACCTTCCATCATCACTTCCACTAGCAACAAACTCTCCTACATGAGCAACATAATGTATGAGACAAATCATCAGCGAGCATGACTATTATAAGTAAGCTTAGTTCATTTGATAGTACACTTTCTACCCTGAACATTGTTTGTGCTGAGAATAAAGCAGCCAATACACAAAGCAGAATAATGGACATTTTGCATGAGATCCGTTGCAGTGGTCAAACATGAATGAACAATTAATCTGCACAATGCTCTCTGGATTTTCCAAAATCTATACCTCCTTGATGGACATCAAACAGATGGTTATCTTAGAGGTCTGCTATGCATTCATTGTTAGACATCAAGAAATTTTCTTATCTAGGAGTTATATGCTAAGGTGTAGCATGCCATTTTGTATGCGAAAACAACTGCCTTGTTCAAGGACACATTTTATTGCACCAGGCTGAAGAGGGATGTGGCATATATTCGAGGGATGTGGAATATATTCTTTGCAACTTGGTACATGCAAAGTAGAGGGAAGGAGACATAATATGGGATTCACAGCCAATGCTGCAAAACCCACGGCAAGTCCTCAGCATGGATACTGTAATGGGATTACTTGGAAATCAGACTACTTGGGACCATTTGGAGTCATGATTCAATTATTGTTATAGTGGAACTCTTTTAAAAGGTAGCATGTTTTGCTTCTCAAAATAAGATATCTGATGTGTCACATGTAGCTAAGAAATTCCTTAAAAATGTTATAGGGTTGCAATCTTCCTAACCCTCACTGGTGGGGATATTCATTATGTAAGAAACTTCTAGAAAACTAATATCACTCCAACTTTGTTCACCTTATCATTTCTTGCCGTTGGGCAATAGAGGTACTTAATAGGGACTTAGCTGTCTTGTTGATGACAATGTGACCAGTTAGGGCAAGATTCTACCTCTGAGTTTTCTCTTGACAATCCAATCAACCATTCCAAAAATCACGGTCTACTTAAGATTGTCACCGATCTTAACCTTATGAAGCCTCTCATTTCCACCTGAAAACAAACCTAACGATCATGCAACCATTTGCTAGGTCTCTTTATGACTTGCACAATGAAATTAAAGTTAAGATAAAACTTAAATAAAGTGAGATATAGGTCTGTTGTAGATATTTGTTCAAGAGTTCCACAAACACGAAAAATGGAGTAAGTTCAACCTAGAAGATTTCCAAAGGACACCTCAATGAAGCTCCATGCCAGACGTGGATCTGAACAAGATTTTCGGGAAGATTAGTGCTAATGCTTAAGCATATTTCTCCTCCAAAAGTGGTAATTAGCGATTTATTTGATGCAGAAGACTTAAGGAAGCAACAGCCTCAATTGATCCCTGAAGCTGGCTACCAACACCCTAATCTTTCAACCCATTCTCATCCATGTCATGCAGCATCATACCACCACTCCCATCCATACCTACCCTATCTATATAACCACCATTTTCAAAGAGGAAACGCTTGGGGACACCCTAGACTGATGACAATATCCACGCATCCAGAAATATAACAGAAATTTTAGAGTCAATTGGGAGGGTTGGTCCTTTCTAGTGTGTATGTTGCTGAGAAAGGAGCTAAAAAGATTCAGCCCAAAGATATACATGATGTACCATAGGTTCCTTTCACTGGATTTCTTCTCTCTCACCCTTCTTTCTCCATCAAACTTCCTAGCTTCTTCTCATCCTTTTTTCTGTTGGCCTTTTCCTCTCTTCCATCATCACCCAGTCTCAACTGCATAATACCCATCCTCGTAAGGACATCAAACAACCCTTTTTTGTGCATCTTTGCAGTCAGCTATTGCTGCTGTCCGAAACATGGCAGTTGGCCCTTATATTCATAAGAGCAGACTGTGCTCATTATCAGTTGAGCCAGATGGAGGTCCGATCAGCCACCAAATTTTTCCTAGTGGCCCTTCTTAAGGTAGTAAGTCAACTCCCTTCCAATTCCTAACCAGTGCACCATCAGCTCTAAAGCCAATAACCCCTAGACCATTTTATGACCTAATCCTCATACCTCTTCACCATCCCATTCGCCTTCGTGTTCACTCAAATCCCTGTGACTTCCAGCCTTTAAACCTGAACCCCATTATTCCCTCAAGCATACAGCAATTCATAGCCCTAGCCACCTAGCCATCTAAATCATTTCTTAAACCTGAAGCCAAACATCTAATATCTCCTGTCACCAATTTGTAACAAACCCCAGCAACCTGTCCTAGACACTGAAAATAAAACTCGATCCAACTTCAAAGCAGTAACGTATCTTCCCTAAACCACTTGAGAAGTTTCAGATCATCAAAGGCTTTCAACCAACTGTTTGACAGCCTGGCAACCATATTTATGATTCAGGAAAGAATTTGGTCATACACCTAAAAGATTTTCAAGGGTGGGCAGAATCAGCATCACATTCTAGTCATGATTGTTTCTTTTGTAAGGTGGGAAATCTTTTTCAACTCCACCTAATCCAGACAATATATCCTTCCCGTCATGCTCAAGGCTGTGCACTCCCTCTCCATCCAGCAACCCCTTCAGGCTTCAGCAAGCCCCCTCCACCTTTGGTGACCTCCCATCCTCTTCCACCCCTCTCTATTCCCTACTTGGCTACACCCATCAACATGTGCTACCATCCTCCCCTCCATTGTTGTCCACCACCATCCACTCGCAGCCACACACCCCCCCCCCACCTCCCCATCTCTCCACCACCTCCAGCTGCCCAACACTGTCCTGTTCTTCCATTTCCTCTCTCTTCCAGCACCTCCCACCACCACCATTGGTTGCGCACCTTGATCCTCTTCCACCCCTCTGCCCCCTTCTCTACTACCTTTCTCCACAAAGTCAACCACTACCACACTTTCCCCTCCATTCGCAATTCACTCCCCCCTCCCCCAGCTCCGCCCCCACCCAAACAAATAAAATAAAATTAAATAAATAAATCTCCCACCGTGGTCTCCCACCACCACCACCACCAGTTTCCAATCATCCTCCTCTTACACCTCTCTTTCAAGTGATCTGATATCAACCATATGACTGAACAATCACAAAATGCATTTGCAATTACAGCTACATAAAAACAGATTTTGCAGATCCAAATATTTTGCAGCATTTTTATGTGCAACCATGAATCCTTTCACATGCAAATGGGTTTTCAGGCAACCAAACAGACCCTAAGAGTGTTCACAGCTGGTTTTCTTCAATTCTAATCTAAGCCAACATTAATTGCATGCCCATGTCATATTGGGTTTCTTTGTTATCATACAAAACATTGAAAGTATTAGATTATGCTTATTGGTATTTTTTTTATTCCCTTCGTTGCATTTCATCCTATATGGCATAGTGTTTCTTTAGGTCTGTCCTGAATCAGGAGGTCACAGGTATAAAGGTATACAACATTAATAGCCAAATGATATATTAAAGGGTAAATTACAAAAAAACCCCTAAGATTAGGTGTAAATTACACTTACACCCAAAAGTTTGAAAAATCTACCATTATATCCTTGAGGTTTATTTTTAACCTATAAAAACCCCCCTCTGCATGGGTTAAAGTGTAGGTTAAAAATAAACCTCAAGGATATAACGGTAGAGTTTTCAAACTTCTAGATGTAAGTGTAATTTACACCTAAACTCTAGGGCATTTTTGTAATTTACCCAATATTAAATAGTTGGCAAAAACAGATTTAACGTAATGAAAGTGAAGTTTGATGATTTTATCTTGGGTATTAAATTGATTTTATTAATGTCCGATGTAACATTGATAATGTGAGTACAGCTTACATGCACATCAGTACTTACCATGCAAAAGGAGGCAAGGAGCTTTTCATAAAATAGATTTAGAGCAAAAAGTTACAATCGCTAGCCCTAGTGTTCTTATCAGTTGGAACTAAAAAGGAAACTTAAGTTCTATAAAAAGAGATTAGCCAAGAAGATCAATCATTTCCTCTCCTCTTTGCACATTAGACAGCAATCTTAATAAACTCTGTAGAAAGGGTTAGGTTGCACAAGTAAAGCACTAATGAGGATGTAATAGTCGAACTAGTTGTCTTCCACGAGTTGATAATACATGCATGTCTTGCACTTGACTTTGCCAAGAGGCCAGAAACAGGTTGTTGATACTTTTTTTTTCTTTTTCAAAAAAAATGTGAGTGTTTTGTAAATTAAAAATAAACTCATGAATTTTGCTTATGTTTTGAGGTGCTTTGATAGGATTGAGGATCAAAAATAAAATGGTAAAGAGTAACTTGGTGGTCACTGGGATGAAGGAGAGTTAAAGTTGGAGCAACTCTCACGAAGTGTATGGTCAAGAAAATTGTATTAGGTAACCATCCTCATCAGAGACCTAATTGCAGAACCAAGAAAAACAGACATACCATTAAATATAAAACCCATCCCTGCCCCTTTCATTGAAATCCACACCCGTTCATTCCAGATGTCCCATTAAATAATGTGGAGAACCACATTCCAAGGGGCACATCGTCTACAACCTGATCACAGATGAAAATTGGATAATTCTGTGCACTGCATTCTATCTTCGCCCATTAAACGGTAGATTCGTCTAAATGAAAATGGTGGCACAAGCAAATATATGCAAAATGCATACAATGTTATCGATAGTTTTCCAAAATTATAGGGTGCTTCAGCTTCCAGGTCTCAATGCTTGGCCTCAAAATGATACTCCCTGTACTTTCCCTCTTCCAAAATCATGTATTCCAGAAATTGACATATTACCTACTTTTCTTTCTGATGCAGTGAAGTGGCCATTCATATTTGCATGCAAAACCTAGCATATTTTATTGAATAATATACAGAAAACTCAAATTGTTGGATGAACCCAATCCAGCACCCACAAACAAGAAGAAAATGTAAATAAAGAGGCAATCTCTCACATAAAGAACCTAGATTATGACCTAAAGAAAAGTTCAACTATTCTGCAAGGTGTATTTTCATTATTATTGAGAGAGAGAAAGAGAGAAAACTTGCTTGTTTTTTGCACCTTGTTGGCCAAGAAAGCTAGCTTGCTTTATATCTGTCCCCACATTGCAGTGGCCAATAAATCTTTGTTTCATATCAATTGCAACTTCAGGCTGCAGAATATAGAAAGCCACATAATGTATAAAAACAAAAAAAATAAAATGAAAGAGAACCCAAAAGAAGAACAATAAAATATTAAAACAACCATCGCATACATCAAATAATGTAGAACAGAATTTCTATCCTTACAGGCCACTGGACAATTTTGAATAGCATGACCAATTGACTGTTGGAACAATGAATAATTATAGTGAACAATGGTACAATTCCAACTGTAGGGGTGTGTGGAGATGGAAAAATGGCTAGGAACAGAGGGGGTCCCACTATGCCAGAAGTGCTTGACATGTATGGCATGCAAATCTGAATATTAAAATGCTTCAGCAGTACTAACTACTTGTCATTACTAACAAGTGAGATTCACCTAAAAGTTCTTGGAGGGAAGAAAACCTGATAAGAAGAATTTTCATGTTGAGAGGAAGACGAAGGAGATCCATGTGAACCATCCGTACTGCAGTTTTCTCTACCTGAGTCATCTCTTCGATGAAACCTCAAATTTAAACTTCTTAGAAGAATATTTGACTCATTATCATGACCCTCATCTCCTGATATTGATGTTTCAAAGTCCAGCTCCATTTCTTCCTCATTATCAGAATCTCCTCTATCATACCGACCCTCTTGAGATGGGCTACTCAGCTCTGACCGGATGAGTACATTACCCAAGGATCTTAACCTTCCATGTTGCACTGCACTCTTAGTTGTTTCTTCATTGTCCTTTTTGCTTTTCTCAGCTTCAGCTGTATCAGAGTAACATAACACAACACACTTGAGACACAAACTTTGTAGAGACCTGAGAAATGCATGTACAAAGTGCAAAGCACAAAATGTGTTTGTTTGGGCATGTGAGAATTTGCTGTCTCAATGTATACAAGCTGAAAGAAGAATTCTTCAATTAGAATTTGCATAGAAAATTCATATATGAAATGGAACTGTAGCTATAATATATTTTAGATAGTTCATATTACAAGGATCAGGACTAATTACGCAGATGCAATTTGCAATCAAGTTGCACCATCCACTATTTCATGAAATTGTACATGGATGCATAAGTAGGTGACCAATATAATACATCCATTTAGAACCCTAACTCCGCCTCCCCACCCTACCCAAAGAAAAAGAAGGAAAAAAAATAAAATTAAAACAAAATATAGAAAAGAAAAAGGATAGCCAATTCATCTAAACAAGAGCCTAGAATAACAGACTCCAACATCAGCAATTTAGGTTGGCAATAAAAAGCATGAGAATGAATAAGAGGCATCATAAGAACTTAGACATGAAGAATTTAAAAATAATATACTTACCATGTTGATCAAACCCATGAATGGTAATTTAATATACAAGGAATGCTAAATGCATATCATCCTAGATAATTACATGAAATAAAGAACTGTTTGACATACATCTGCCAGTCATAAGTTGGCATGGCATTGCATGTACAGTAAAGTGTTTTGCCGACTTCCAAGCATACACTTGGTCACATGCTAGGACGTGGCAAAGGAAACTGGTCCTTGCTGGGCCATGTTGGTCCATGCCAGTGCATATCAGTCAGACCAATATACAAGATACAAAGGCACATTCCTACATACCATGCCCATACCTATCCAGCATGGTAAAGAAAATACTTATCTGGAGCAGTACAGTATGGTACCTTTGCCTTAATCCATGAATTCCACATTTCCTCTAAATGCAGAGCATATCAATATGATGCTTGATTCAATGATAACAAGTTCATTAAATTTTAAAAAAAAAAAAAATGACAGCATGGCCTCTCCATATGGGCAAGAAGTAGGCTCAATTCCCCTATCTTATACTCTGACTACAAAATCAAGCATATAGATACAAAAAATTATGCTGCTAATAAATTCCACATGGCAAGTGCCAGAAAGAACTACCAAAACAATAATATTAACCAAGGCAGAACTGTCCCATACCATCTGGTTCGGGGCTGCAGGGCATGCCGAACTATATCGGTGGTGGACCAGGACAGTTCTGGCCTTCAAAATGAGACACCTATGAGGAACTGGGGGAGGAAGAAGTTAAGAGAGGAAAAGAGAGAGTGAGAAGGGAAGGAAGAGGGGAAAACCACCTCCGAAGGCCACCAAAGAGCGGCAAGGATACCTCTGTCATTGCCGAGGCAATGGGCCTTGTCTCGATAGCGAAGAGGGAAAGATAGGGGAGAGAGAGGAGGAGGGAGAAAGAGAGAGAGAGAAGGAAGGAAAAGAAGAGGGAGAAATGGCTTCCGAAGGCCCTATAGATGCGGTAGCCCTCCGTTCAATCAAAACATGGGTCCAAGCCGTTGTTTCTTTTCTATTTTGGATTTATTGGGTGAACACGGCAATTCCATTGCCGACTTCCCTATTATTTTTGTTTTTTTGGTATTTTTCGTTGAAAGTCAGCAATATTTCGCCAACTTCACCCAATAAAGCCAAAATAAAAAAAGAAATAGGGGCTGAAGCCCCTATTTCGATCAAATAGAGGCCCACTACCTTTGTAGAGCCTTCGGAGACTATTTCTCCCTCTCCTTTTCCTTCCCCCCTCCCTCTCTCTTCCTCTCCCCCTCTTTGCTCTATTAGATCGGGCGAGGCCTATCGCCTCAACAGCAGCAATGGTGGCCTCATCGGCCCTCTGGCGACATCTAGAAGCTATCCCCCCCCCCTCCCTTTCCTTTCCTCCCCTCCCCTCTCTTTTTTCCTCTCTTTCCTTCTCCCTCTCCCCATCTCTACTGTGTTGATTCGAGCTCGACACCGAATGGTACGATGGCATACCAAACCGTACCACCAGTCGACTGGTCAGAGGTCTAGCATCGGCACAGCGGGGGTGCTCGTTATGACTGAGGGGGTCAAAGACCAAGAAGTGAGTTATTTATATCAAGCATTTTTCTTGAACCTTGATATTAATAGATAAAAATGAATGCATGTGGATGTACAGTTACCTAATATGAAGAATAACTTGTAAATATCAAACTATCAGAAGAATAATAAGCTCTAAAGAAAAATAATAGGCTTCAAAAATTTTTTTAGAAAATACAACATCATATCAAAAGTATCAAGAAAAATATAATTATTCTGACATTAGTAGCAGGAATCTTCTAGTTAGGGTGGTGAACCAGCTTCCTAATCTCCTCCAAAACTCATCCCCCACCCACTTTGCAAGTGTTCTCTTACTAATATTTTTAGGAGAACTTCCCCATCAGTACACCCAACCCACTTCTGGTAAGTAAGGCGGCGTTTGGCAAGGTTGCCAATTTTAGTTCAGCCTTTTCTTTAAGAAAAAAATGAAACCAGTTTACTTTAAAAAAACAAAACAAAACAAAACTTGCTTGGTTGTGAATATGATGATGGTGGTGGAGGCAGTGCTATGGTGGCCGGCAGCAAGTGGATGGGGTGGCAAACAGCAGTGGCCAGCGATGGCCATTGTCAGTTGATGGAGGTGGTAGTAGGCAGTTTCCAGTTTTCAAAAAAGTTAAATACACATTTTCCAGTTTCACGGTTTTTAGAAACATTTTCAAAAAACTAAGAATAGAAATAGGATTACCAAACACCAGTATTATCTCCATTTATGTATTTTTGGAAAAAAACTGAAACTTGCAAATTGACAACCATGCCAATCAGGGCTTAAGAATCTGACACCAGCATCCCACAGACACACATTGTTCTTATGCAATCCTCAACTAAAGGTTGGCAATACATACACTGTAAACAGAGATAAAATTAGCAAGTTTGGAAGTCCCACTTACCAGTTGACAAAAAGGATCAACAAACATCTATTACAAGCCTAGAAGGAAAAACAACCAATACTAAGCCCCCGAAGTAACATTTCAAGAGTAACAGAACCGTCTTGTTCCAACTGCAGTTAAGGAACCAACCCTCTATTCACAAAGATTCATGATGCTAAGAACAGCAGGTATGTTGTTTGTCGAAGGCTTTTCTTTCACAATGGAGCAAAACAACAAAATGGGGGAAATTTGATTCCAAGGACGTTAGAGGCTTATGCTTATACACAATGACAACAGTTAAAGCAAGAGAGCCCTCAAATGCAAAAGACACAAAATATTCGAATTTTACGGACTAACCTGCAGCAAGACGATCTTTTATTTGCTCTACCATTTGAGCAGCATCAGAGTTAGATGGAGCCAAATTATGAGCAGCTTCTGCAAAACTTAAAGCTTCTTTATTTTTCCCTAACTGCATCAAATTTCAAGCAATTCAAAAGAAATCCACTTAGGATCTAATATCAAATGTCACGCGAATTCTTCGAGAGGTAGAGAAGCTTATCCAAGTCCAAAAGACATTTATTGATTTACATGACAATCATTAAGGAGTACCTGGAGAAGTGCTTCTGACATGTAATAGTGCACCCTAAATGATGAAACATCTATAAATTGAGCCTTGTTACAATCCCTTATAGCCATGTGTACATCATTTTTCCACTTCCTCTGAAACCAAGATGTCATGTTTGCCAGATTCTCATAAAATTGATTTAATACTTAGAATAATAAGATTATGCTGAACCTTAAGAAGCAATGCAGCTCGAATACACAAGCATTCATGTCTCAATGCAAGGCCAATCTCAGGACCTTTTCCATCAAGTACTTCATTACATGCTTCTATTCCATAAAATAAGTTCGAGCCATCCTCCAATGCTTTTGATGCTTCTTGAACCAATTTCTTGCACATGTCAAGCTACAGTTGGGTATTAGCATAGGCATAAAGATACACATGCAAAAAGAAATATAGCAATTGGATAATTATTAAACAGTGGAAGATCAAAGCTTCCCACCCTCCTTAAATCATATTTTCTTTCAGGCAAGTTGTCTGAGGAAGCTGCTGTTGCTGAAAGTACTTTTGTTTCTTCAAGTAAAGGAGCTATATACAATTGCTTTGGAACATCATCAACAGTGTATCTCATAGTGCTCTGACCATCTTGAAGTTACAAAAAAAGGTACATTAGCAGTCATCATGAAGAAAATATGAATTATAGTACAATTATAATTTCTCAAACATATTAGCATCATTTGCACTAATTTTAGCACCTAAATTACTATTTCATATTGAATGTTGCTTCCATGCACAACCTCTCCATACTTTCAGCTCAAGGAAAATTAAAAAAAATCCAGGTTACCTAGCTCATATAACCAATGATAACCAAACCAACCTGAACCGAGCAGTTCAGCCCATACAGAACCGACTCGATGCCAAATCGGAACAGTTCAGTAAGTTCTCATTCAGTTATAAAATCCCTTGCACGCCCCCCTGGTTCGATGGTTTGAGCGTCTTTGAGGGCGCTCTCATTTGCTTCACTAGATTCTAGCAGCACCCCCCCCAAAAAAAAAAAAACCTCGGATGAACATTGGTCATCTTCCATGGTCCCCAAACCCCTGGCAACCCCCAATCGAAGCCATCCCGTCGGATCCTAGTCGATCTAAGAGGATTGCTGTTGTGCATGGTGCCCACATTCCTGGTCACCAGTAAGCATCCCCCTCTCTCCCCCCCTTCCTCCCTCCCTCTCTCTCTCTCCCCCCACATCCACTGCAGCCCTCCTCCCTAGATACCAAGCCTCCCTAGCAAACATTGGCCCTCTTCCATGGTCCCCAAACCCCCGAGGGCTAGATTGGATCCATCCCACCAGATCCGAGCCCATCTACGGGGATTTGCCACTATGTATGGCATCTGCACTCCTAGTCACCAGTAAGCCTCCCCTCTCTCTCTTTCTCCCCCTATCCCTCAACCTCCCTTCCCCCCCCCCCTCCTCCCTATCCCTATTTCGGCATGCTCAAAATGGTACAGTATGGACCCATACCAAACCAAATCAATCACGGGCCAATATGAGCCTTGGTACTAGTGTAGCAGACTTTGCCTATGACTATCTAATCTTCATGATAAAGATGTTCTACATCTTGCTTGTCTTACTATGTCCTCCATATTCCCCATGAGCAATCCCCCAACATAATACGCATTAACATGGAGGACCTTTTAAACAACACTTCGAACAAGAATCATACGGAATATTATGATCAGCTATCTATATGATGTCAACCATCTCACTAATTCAGCTAACTTTTCTAGCATATGTTATAAGATGAGGGACTATTAGCATGGAGATAATCCCTTAGATGGCATTTGGTGACCCAAATGGGATCACCATGGTGATCTAAGATCACCGATGATCCAAATCCTAAGATGATCTAATCCCCAATGATCTAAAATCACTACATTGATAGGCCATGGCCCAGATTAAAAATCCCCAAGTATCCACAAGTAAACTGCTTTGGTATTCCATAAGAATATGAGATAACTGATCATATAATACCAAAACTACCCCTAATATATTTCATAAAAATATATTTATTAATCATATAAAATATATATTTATTAATATATTAATTATTAATATATTCCATAAAAATATATTTTTATTAGTCCTATACATTATTAATCCTATAAAGATATATTAATTGTTATTATAGAACTAATTTTTTTATTTGTACTTATGATATATAATTTATTAATACTAACATTTATTTTGATTAAAAAAATAAGATAAATTGAAGTAATATATTAACTATCTTAATTATATAAATATAAAGTACAATAAGATACTTCTACTCTAATTTAAAATTATCATTGAATAATAATATTACTAATAACATATCATAATGTAATACATATCATAAATGCAAAATATAATATCAATATAATATAATATCAGATATATAATATTAATATAATATATTAATGATATATTGATATACTAATTTTTTTCATTAGACTTAGGGGTATTTTCGTCCTCAAATTTTAGTCCAAGATCACTGCCCAAGGGTGATCTTGGATTGCCAACCTCAAGAATGGATATTCCATCACTGGACTGAGTACTGATTTGAGTAGGGTAAGTTAGGATTACTATTATGTAGGATCACCATTGCAACCAAATGCAATGATCTTATCACCTCTATCCACATCATCCTTAATCTTGGGTTGATCACCCCATACCAAACACCTCCTTAAAGTACAAGCATTCACACATGCATACATGTGGACGTATGTGTATGTAGGCAAGCAAACATATATATGTTTCGTAAGGAAGGGTGTATGAGAACCCCATATATACACCCTTATAAATATACGTGTATACACACATACACACTACCTAGTCACTTTTGGCTCCAGGATATTGTCTTGAGGAATCATAATGCTGCCAAAGAATCAACAGTCACTGTGCATCACCAAATTACTAGCAAATATTGGTAGAGCACAACACAGAAAATGATAAAACTAAAATTAAATGTAGATGGATAGTTAAGGTCAACTTACTTTACTACATTTATGAGCCTACACAAGTTTCCTTATGCAGTGGTTTAAGAGGTATGAAATTTGAAGATAAAAATCATTCTTATGTTGTATTAGTCTGTACCTTAGTTATTGCACTTGTGAGAAGTTTCTAAAGTTTCTTTGAATGCTTTAGATTCATGAAAGTTGATTATTTCACGAATTAATAGCACAAGGCAGCTCCTAAAAGCAAACCAGCAAACTGCCTATTGTCTTCTCTCTTCTTTCTCTTCACACTCTTTTTCTTAATAAATTTCTTATATACATATAAATACAGATCTTACAAAAATTTCTTATATACATGTAAATACAGATCTTACCCATGCTATAGATGGGAAATAAGGAGTGCTAGATTATTATAAAGAGATGTATGTCAGGGACCACACAGCACATGTTTATGTTTGTTATGGTACCACCAACCACGTAAAGTGTGGATGAAAATTTGCATTTTCAACCTACATGCACAACTAATTCTAGCAGCCCTCATTTGAAAATGGGCTAAACTTGCAAGCATAGCTGATCTGGAAAGGACATTATGCTTGTTAAGCAGACATTTGACAACTCACATCAAATACTGTGATACAAGAAGAAGCAATACCATGATACAAATTTATTAGTTAATTTCAAAACAACACGAAAATCTTCTCTTGGTAAGACTTTTCAAAAAATTTGATCTCACCTTTGCATCAATGTTTTATTGACGGAATCATGTGTTTTAACAGTCAACAATTGTGCCAAGTGCCAATAGAGTGCTCCCAATTCATGTATATCCTTTTCCTGCTAAAGCTGTGCATCCTATTTCTCCTATCAAGAAAAACCTAACTAGCTTCCCCATCTACCTTACCAGCCATCATCTTTAAGCAAGCATGGAAAGACCCCACATTTAGAACCATGATTTCACCACATTAAATATCATATAAAATTCCTAAAACTCAAATACTTCAGAATCTTAGATACTTGTTACCTTCACCTCAAATGGCAAGAATAAACACCAGTAACAGTATAAGTTGTGTAAATTAATGGAGCACATTTAACTTTTGATCTTCATGTGATGTGCAAAACATGATGAATGCTCTAGACTTTGAACCAAGGATTGTCGATTCGAAACTGGACCCTGTACCGGCCATCCGGTGGTATGAGTCGGTATGCCTCGTATTGGGCCCAAACCGACATAGAAATTGGAGATGAATCGAGGAAAAGAGAGAAGAGAGGGGGGAGGGAGGGAGAGGAAGGGAAGGAAAGAAAGGCTGGCGAAGATGCCGGTAGTGGCCACCGGAGGGCCATCAAGGCCTCCCAAGCTCCGCTATCCTTCATGAGAGAGCATGAGAGCAGAGAGATAAAGAGAGAAAGGGGAAGGGAGAGAAGAGGAGGGAGTGGAAGGCAGCAGGGAGGCCACCAGAGGGCCGTTAGCCGCTGAACAGCCCAAAACAGCCTTGCAAAAACCAAGGGTTTGAAACAAGGATGAACCCCTATTTCAAACTGCCGGCAAGGACGGGCTGTTTTGGACCGTCCGGTGTCAGCTCCAACAACCTCCCGCTGCCTTCTGCTCCCTCCCCTTCTCTCTATTCTCGCATCATGTGGAGGACCGAGAGCTCCAAAGGCCTCGATGGCCTCAGCAGGCCACCACCGATCTTTTCCTTTCCTTCCCTCCCTTCCTTTTTCTCTTCCTTCTCCCTCGCTCTGTTTTTTTCTGGCATTCCAAATCAAATGCCTGAACCGCACTAGTTAGCCACCGGTATAGTTTGACATTCATGAACCATCCCATGTTTTGAACTTTGACTACCCATCATGCATTTTGGCACAAGGCACAGATACATTAGTCATGTACTAGGAACATAGACATGCACATGTTAGTTATGCCATGAGAATATATAAAGGACTTGAAATAGACAATGCAAGATATAAAGCATACCATAGTTAACATCCATTAAGTAAACATGTTCACCGCTATAACTCAAGAGCACCTCTTCACCATTTGGGCTGAATGTTACATGTGTCAGGTGCAAGCTTGACTTTCTCTGAAAATAGACAATTTTAAACTTTGAGACCGGCAGGTTTGAGTGAGAAAATAAATTACAATAATATGATGCAATACTGTGGGGGAAGCAATTCAAAAGGCTAAGAATTGTTTCAGAAAGCTAAAGCAAGCATAAAAAGATCATGATTACTGTGACAACCATATAGATTAAACAAGGTACAACAACAAACTGTGAATGCTGAAGTTACAATTTCATGCTTAGAACCTACATAATCAATGCATTATGCTGAAAGCTTCTAAACATACACGCTCAGAAAGATGCATTGGACAAAAATAATTAACACAAGGAGGTGGCTTCATTTTCATCTGGCAAGAGCTCAAAGGCGGAACCATTCTCCGATCATACAACCGTGCAAATGCATCACTGTGCAAGCATCAAGGGAAGGGGAGGGAAGAAAAACAATGAAAAGCAATATTTAGTAACAGTCCACATTCTTAAAGTTCAAGACAAGGATCAGGATTGAAGGAGCCCAAGAAGGTTACCTGCCACCAACAAGGAGTTGATGGGGACGAGTGGTACTGATGTCACAAGACTTCAATGCCAGACGCTGCTTAGGAGAATCAGCCAATGATTTCTTTGCCCCACACCTAAGATCAAGCTGCCACAACATGCGGAACATGAAGGGGAAGAAATGAAAGCAATAGGCACAAATACAAAATTAACTAATAAATATCAATGCATATGAAGACCGTTTTCATAGCAATTCTTTAAGCACCAAAACAAGTGTATGACATCATAACATGCAGGTTAAACACATGAACAAATGGCATACATATAAGCTATGAAAGACTTTTAGGAAACCTAAGCTAAAACTTGTATTTAAAATCATGAAACATGATTAACTTATGAAAATATAACTATCTCAAATTCTCAACCAAATATCGTGATGCTGATAATAATAACTAGAAAATCCGCTACACTATATTAAGCACCCGATCATAACTGTAATTAAACAAATTTTATACAGTATTGAATACAACAAAATAAACTAAATACTCAAATGACAAATTAATACAATTCTCCCTAACAAGCGCAGGTTACAAGCTGCAATTCAAGGTGTATAGATAGAATAAAAACCTATCCAACAAAGTCAGAGTAGCATAATGGCCAATGAATCACCACTAAATAGGTTAGTTGCTTGTTCAAGAATGTCAGACATTCTGAGACTTCTTCACCGCTGGACTTACTGTTTGATTGCTATAACTCTAGGTCTAAAATTGTCTGAACAACATATAACAGCAAAAGTATCCGAAAGCCAGGGGTAAAAGCATTCTGATAAATGAGAGAGGCTAAGCAAGTTTCCTTGGTAAGTAGCTCAACCAAGCTGACTCAATACAGAAAAATACAAGAGAGCACCCAAAAGAGGCTCAAACTTAAGGTACACATGCATCAAGAATGGGTGAAAACATTAATAACCCCATTGATACTCTATAATACAAGGTGGTGGAAGCACAGAGACTGCAATATCATACTGGAAGCCCAATATTAACATGCAATACTGCAGAATTGACTGCTCACACTGTTGAGTAAGCTGGCGGTAACATAGGGACAGATATTCGTGACCTCCAATAGACCAGTAAATTCTGGCATGAAGCAATACACATCATATAACTTACCAAGCCCCCATCTTGCCAATACAGTATGTGCCCATAGAGCAAAGATTGGCAAATCAAGATACTTTAATCTCTGGTCTCTGCCCCATGCAAGATTTTGGGATGTGCTTCCATCTTGGTTAAAAGTGTAGTTTGTCAATCAGTCCTTGGATTCAACTTGGTTTCATATGAACAGACTTACAAGTTACAAGCATTTACACCAACCATCCTAAATTTTTTCAGTTTTTAATATTTATCCTTCAAGATCTGCTATTATTATTAGATTATCAATTCCATTCTAATTGTGTTTTAGTAGGTGTTTATGGCTTTTAATGGCATTGGACTGAAAATATCCTGTTCCCATCATCTCATTCAACCAAAATCTAATTAATACAACATTTCAATCATCCAAACCCACAAGATTTTCCATAGAATTTGATGCAAGGGATGCTTTATTGATAATAAAAACCTACACAAATAGCTCACCCACAATGGTATAACCCAAAAAGCGTAAATAGCAGCTTTTTTGGTAATTTACTTCTTAGCAAATGACAACTCTTTGTTCCATAATACTCCGTTTTACAACCATATGCAAATATTGTTGGAAAATGTATCCTAAAGCCAATCGTCTAGGTTATAGATGGTTGAGCTAATTATAAAAATGTACTTGAATTTTCAATGAATAAAATAATTATTCTGGCTTTTCATCACTTTTGTGCATCTTCCTGTAATGAACTCTTCTATGATGAAGTCCTTAGGACCATTTAGACTCGACAAAGAAGGATTTGTCGTTTAGCCCTTAAACTTGTTCGCGATTAAATGACACGTTGTTACCTAGGACGACAGCATATCGAGCATAGGTCATTATATGCCGTATATATTGGTTGTCCTCTTAACCAAAGAACATGAAGTACTGATATGGCATGCAGGTGAAGTGTAGCGATACATTTCACTGAACGTGATCCAACTACGGAGCTCTCTATTGTCAAGAGTTGCTCGCGAAGGATATGGATATAACTGTCTCTTAGACCTGAGATCACCACAGTGGCTTGTAAGCAACTCACTATACTTATGTACCGGACTATCTTAATTTTTAATTCAGTGACGGAAGGCTACTGGGTGTAGTCAAATACTTATGAAGTCAGTGTGTGAGTCAAGATGGGATTGATCCCTCCAAGTGTTGGAACAAGTATATCATTGTATTTCAATTTAGCAAAACCTCAATCGAGTTGGCTCATTCGATGAACACTGAATTTTGAAATACACTGTAGATGATTTTTCAGGATTGACAGTAAAATCCTAGATCATCTTTTGAGCATTGAGGTCAAGGAGATGAATTATACGGTAACCATATGCTACAGGTTCGTCAATGTTGCATTGCGACTATTCGACCTATCCGGACGTCGAGTACCATTACTAGATGGTCACATCGATTGGTACAGAAAATTGGTTCGAACCTATGGAGTCACACACAATAGGAGTTCCTACCTGATCTGATGGCTGATCAAGAGTCCCAATGGTCTGGGACTATGGTCAAAAGTCCCACTGAACTAGGACTCTGTGACCAAAAGTCCCACTGGACTGGGACTCTGCCTTTGTGGGTCCTACTGGATTGGGACTCCGAGTCCTACTTGTCTGAAACTCTCTGATCAAGAGTCCCACTAGTCTGGGACTTTGTGATCGTAAGTTCCATTAGTTTGGGACGCTAGGTTCAAGAGTCCCACCGGGTTGGGACTCTTCAAGAATTTCATATAGATGGAATTCTGTTGCCCAGACACCCATCCGATTGGGACTCTGTATTTATTGAAGGATTAATTAGCAATTTGATTACTGATTAGCTCAATTTGATTGAGCAATGAGGATTCGATCAAGTCCGATTGAATTTGATTCAATTGGATTTGTCCCGATCAAGTCATGAGATGACCTCATCGCTATAGGAGATTCGACCCTGATTTGATCAGAGGCTGAACCTAATTAATTTCTAATTTGATTAAGAATTTATTGGGTTGGGTCAAGCCTAATTTGATTGAGTTTGACCTGGTCTAATTGGGTCTAAATTAATTGGTTTGGTTGAAATCAATTTAGACCAAGTCAAATGAGTTTGAATTTGAACCTCCCTTCTCCCTACGCCATTTCTCCCTACGCCATGAAGCTTTGACTTTTCCACACTTTCTCCACGCACCTCTGTGTTATGCGTGAGTTTTTCTCACACAGATATGTGTGCGCGCCCCCTTACTCTTGCTTTTGACTTGGTCCAAGCGTTGGATCGCATTGAATTTAAGTTGAATTTTGAATTCAACTTGAAGAGGTTGGTTTGGTTGAAACCTCCCAACTCCCTCTCATCCTTATCTCCATGCCTTCCTTTGTTTTGTCGCACTTTTTTGGAGAAATCAAAATGTGCGCACGCAGAAGGAGAGTCCTGCGTGTTAAACACTTGGGAGGAGGCATTGGATAAAGATAAGAGGCTCACTTGATTTTTGAAATCAAGTGAGTGGTTAAAACCTCCCAACCACTCTCACTTATCCTTTAAACACGCATTTCCCATTGAATTCACGCCAATAAAAAAGGGAATTTTTTGGGGCGTGCATGAAAGAGTAAAAGGCTACGTAGAGGGATTCCTGGAGAGAGAATAGCAAAGAGGGGAGTTGGTTTTGTGCGTCGAAAAGTTCAAGGAGTAAGAGGGTTTATTTCTTGCGCCAATTTCTTTCTTCATGCAACCTTATTTTTCTTTCTTTTGGACGTCTATTTTAGATGTGATCTAAGTGGGTTTCTGTAGATAGGAAAGTCTCCTATCCGTGAAAATTTGTTTCATGGTAAAATTCCAAACAGAGAGGGCGTGAGAGGAATTCCGGGCGTCAGAATTTTTTTGGATGTGTGAAACCTTAGAATTAGGACTCTGGGTTCAAGTGGAGAGATTGAGCGCTGAGTGCCCGATCACCACCAAACTCGACACACCACCTCGTCATCCTCTTAAGTATGTTTCCTGATTTTTTGGAGTGTCCGAAAGATCGGAAAGAAAGTGATCAATTGGATCGATCGAGATCAGCCATCGAAGGCCCCGGCGAGGAGCTAGCACTCCGGTGGAGATGGTCAGGACCAGAAGCTCCGTGTGAACTCACCATAGAGGCCGGACAATTGTGCGGCTGCAGCGTGATACGAGAGCTTCTTTCTATGGATTCGGATCGCGGAGATCATCCACCCGCGCACAGGTATTGTGTTCTGAACACAAGTCGATCAGCAAATGCGATTTACTGATCGATCGCATTTAAAATTTTAATAACATATCAGCATGTCTAGATCCTAGTGTAGGGTTATTGATTAGATCAATGCATGCCTAAATTAATACTAGATTAATTTTTCTACTTCCACTGCAATAAAATTCAAAAAAAAATTCGAAAAGCATGCCCTAAACCCTGCACCTTTTCCAACAGATATGTAGTGCATACTCCAATACAAAGATTGAAAATATTGCATTCCTTCCGAAGCAAGTTACGATCATTTTTTCTGCTGCATAATTAGAACAACCACCCATCAATTCTGCTGATATTTGCACTAATTTTGAATCTTATAAATATAATTCTATTATTTTTTTCTTTTTACATACATCAAGAGATCTCTAACCTCTAGCAGTTGGCCTGAGTCAGGCAACCAACACTGATTTGCATGATAAGCATGCCACCCCTTGCTGAAAGCTAGATTTCTTCAAAAAAAATGGTGACATGTTATGGCATGTAAATGTTAATTTTAGAGGCAACTGCCGATCAAGTCACAGATATCTCCAAATTACAGAAACATTCCACAATTGCATATAAATATTTTAATTAAAACATTCTTTCCCTGATTTTTTCCCAAGTTAATATTTATAGCACACCATTTGATATTTGGCAACTTCATAAAAATCATGAATTTAATAAACAATCTATTATTTTTTACCGATCTTTTCTGTATCTTGTTCAATCACGCATACTCATCAAACTAATCAGTTTCTATGGTCATTTCTTCCAAAGCACAAAATTTCCAGTTTTTCTTCAAAATTTTTGCATTCACAAAGTCCTGCCCTTTACATATCGATCCAGAATCGTAACTTCATTCTTGTACTGCAAGAAACGTGTACATGACAGCATAAAACTTAATTTGATGTCCATTTCAAAGGATTTGGCAATGTATAAGAACGAGCGGGAGGTGGCATCCAATAAGCTAACCCCTTGATGGTAGATGTATTTTTTAAATGTCTAATGATAAATAATATTCCCATTCTGGATCTAATAATTTGCACTGTTCTTGCAACTGTTCTATAGGCATGTATATTGGAGTTGCCAAGTTTCTTCTAAAGAAAGAAAGAGAGACAAGGAAAAGCAAAAAAAGAGGCTTTCTGCAGTTTCATTCTTCATCTTATGTTATCCACATAGAACACTTGCCTCCTTCCAAAGAATACCCACTACATCCAGCACTCGTCATATAAATGCTATCTGTATAGGACACTAACCTTTCATAAACATTTGTTAAGGGTGTAAAATACCTACCTGTCAGCAAACTCAAACATGAATACATTCTATAAATCAGACTTCTGTACACTTAAAACCAAAGTTTTAAATCCTGTGGGATGGAGCTGTCCCGATTTTTTCATCTGTCCTGCCCCATCCAAACAGTTGGGATAGAGAATGTCCCAAGATGCCCAGATCGGTATGCTGAGATGCTAGCGGGGTGGCTTTATCGCAATATATGAGATGGTACCCTATTCCGGTGTCCCGCAGAATGTCCCACTGAGACTTGAATTCTTACTTAAAATCATGAAGAAAAACACTAAGAACAATAAGGACACAGCTACTAAAAACCCTTAAACGAAACAAAGAGGACAGTTACACCATTTGCAGAATTGATTGGCAAGAATAAGTTCATAAATCTCCTGAGCGGAGAAAAACACAGTTCCTTTTTGCATTGGCTTGACAAGGAAGTTGCACCTAACTTATTTACATAGACCAATTATATGTGCTAGAACCAATATTCACTTACAAGTACATTACGACATTCCTGATTTGAAGATCCAGCAGGCGGGCATGAAACACCTTCACGAAAGTCATGCTGTCTTAAAGTCCCATCCTCACTTGCACTCCACACAACATTAGGATTTCCAACTTCAACCTAGATATGTCAATGGTCATTCGACATAAATTCAGAAAATCCATTTTAAACAAATCAAGTCCAACACATCAAAAATATCGCAAATTGAAAGAAATTCATATAAGTTTGAATATGATGCTGATGCCTCAATGAGTTTCCTTCAAAGAAAAAAGGAAAAAGAACAACTGCTAAGAAGTGGAATGTCCAGATCATGATTCACAGAAAAACCAGCTTCCAGATGAACCATGAAATTTCATGTAATACATATCATCTTATAGAGTAGGAATCTTACAGCTAGCTTCTTGACCCTCCTTGAGTGACACCGGTACAATGCTGCAGGTTCTAGAGCAATTTCTTCAGAACTTTTCCCACTTAAACAGGATATATTAAAAAGGCGAACCTAAAAAAGAATTTAGTAATGATATGACGACAGTCTCAAATGACATAAACAAGGATAGTTTTATGCAGTAAGTGTTACCTCTGCATCTCCTGCCCCCGACACAACAAGTTCATCAGATGTCTTGGGAACAAATTTTGTGCAAAATATGTTGGTGGAATGCCCAGTTTCAATACTATGCAAAAGTCTCTGGTTGTTATAGCTCCATATATTAATCTGCAGAGAAGAATGCACAAAGCATTAAGATGTAATCACACATATGGTATGAAACTTATTCTCTTCTGCTATTTAATGGGGCCATCATAGACCAATGAAGCAAACTAGACAAAGAAAACATTAAAGAGCAATTACAGATGGAAGAATGAACCATTCTATTCAATAGAATCCATTCAGTAAAATGTCATTGGCACCATAATATGAGAAAAGGAGAGAGAGAAGTAATCTATGCAACCACATATTGATAGTGTACAAATAACGACAGATTTTTTTGTTTACCAATGAAAATAGACCATCATTGTAACATGGAGGAGGAGGGAGAGAGCAACCTAACCAGGAAAACAAAAAAAGGTCTTTATCTGATGATTTTTGCAAAAGAAGTACAGGTTTGTGAAAGTTACAAAAATTATTCAAATTTGATATTGCTCATGATTGAAAGTACCACAAGAGATAGAAACCAAAGCATCCTTCTTATACATGATTTGGTAACATCATTAAGCAGTGTCATCTTCTAAAAGCCTACATTAAAATTAGAATTAATAAAAAAAAATAGGATTGTGGACACATATAATAATCTACACCATTATGCAAGATTCGTCGACTCGGAACCAGACCCCATCCCAGTCGGCCAGCGGTACGAGTCGGTACACCCCTATATCAGGTTTGAACCGATATGGAAATGAATGTGGGGGAGAGGGAGAACCGAAGAGGAAAAGAGGGAGGGAAGGCGGGGAGAGAGAGGAAGGGAAGGAAAGGGAGGCCAATGGTGGCATCCTATGGCCCTCAAAGGGCCGCCTAGGCCTTCAAGGCTCCACCCTCTTCCATGAGAGAAGAATAGAGAGAAAGAGTGGGAGGGAGAGGAATAGACCGACGGGAAGATTGTGGGGAGGCCATCGGAGGGACGTCAAGGCTTCCGGATGGCAAAAATCAACCCCACGGCACCATAGTTGCAACCCCACGAGCGCCATGGGGTTAATTTTCGCCATCTAGGGGCCTCGATGGCCCTCCTATGGCCTTCCCGCCACCTTCCCTCAGCCCGTTCCACTCCTTACCCCTCTATCTCTCTTTATTCTTCTCTTGCGGAGCAGGACGAAGCCCCGAAGGCCTCCATAGCCCTCTACCAGCCTCTCTCTCTCTCTCTCTCTCTCCCCCCCCCTCTCCCTTGCTCTATTTTTGCCAACATCCTGATCCAAACGCCCGAACCACACCGACAGACTGCCAGTATAGTTCGACTTCAGCATGCCCCAAACAGAGCAGTTCGAGGCCATTCGACATTCCATGCCATTATGTATATCAGTTTCATTGCATATCATAACATGTCAGCCTATAGATGATCCAATGCAAAGCAGTATGACACCATAATATGCTATCTAGTTAGCAATATCTGTAGCAATCTTGACATAAATATAGCATTGCCTGATGGCTTCAAATCACCACCCAGTTACAACACTGCATAAACAAGGCAAAGTACCAGCACATGCCGGGCCATTACCTGCATTCAGCAAGGGTTGACATAGAACCTACTAATTCTTTTCTTAGAATATTTTTGTTAAAAAAGGGTTCCAAGTCCTCTTTTTTTTTTTATTTATTTAACAACAGCATGGTGCAGAACGTGTGCTAACACAGAAAAACAAGACACATGCCATGCCAGCTGGTGAGTGGCATATCCACTGCTATCAGCACCTAAATTGTTCCTACAAGGCTATAAGGAGTATTCACGCTACATCTGTCAAAGAATCAACTTTAAGAAGAAAAGAGAAAGTAGCATCACACTATGATCGTCAAATAGTGCACATTGCTCATGTCTTAATAATTCTGTGGAAAAAAAATAGAACATTCCAGCCTAATGAGTAACATCTGCATTCTTTTACATATATGCAGGATATCATGTGGGTTATTCATTTTGAATTTTATCAAATTTTTTTCACATAAGGGACACATATTATAAAGCAATTTCAAATTTTCAACAATACAAAATCTCTACCATATACTAAAAAAAATTGCATGACTCACTTTAATCTTTTAACTTTGTCACAAAATAGTTAAAAATACAGTAGCATATAAGCCAGCATCAAAACTAACATATTGACATAACTCTTTCAGACTAATTAACATGAAACAATCCTTCTGACCCATAAGTTCAGAGAAATATACTCTTGTATCATCTGATCCAGATATTAGAAGAGAGCCTTTTGAGTTCCAAGCAATCGCATTAACACAACCTTGATGGCTCTGTCAATAAATGCCATAAGTGATAATTAACAATAATGACAATGAAAAATGAAGGAAAGCAGCAAGGAGTATGCTCAAGAAACTGTAGACAAGTACAATTAGTTGGTAAAAGACATGACTAACTGCACTCAATATCAAAAGTAGGCTACCATAAAATGAGGGCTTAACATTATGTTCAAAACCAAACCATTCAAACTCAAGATGACATGCTTGAAAAAAAAGTAATAAGGGATAAGCATCACCTAATTACCAAAAAGAATACAAAAACAAGGTTGCTAATTTTGAAGAGCTGTTTAGTTGCTTGCAAATCCATTTGAATGTAAATGATTTGAATGCATTTTGTGTTATTTCATTCCACTGTAGAGATTAGATTACCAAAAAGAGAGAGGAGGGGGGGGTGTGGCGGGAGAGGGTGGCAGAGGAGAAGGATAATGGGCAGCAAATAATGGAGAAGAGAGGCAGCGGTAGAAGAAGGGAGGGGGGTGATTATGTATACAAATATACATGTGTGTGTCTGTTTATATATGCATGTATGTATGCACGCATGTATGTGTAAATGAACATACACATAAATATATACACCATATACATACATATACATAAATAATACATCCATACATATGTATATACACATAAATACATACACACACACACAAATATATACATAGGGAGATATGTGGAAAAGAAGGAAGGAGGTGTTTGGTAGTGGAAGGGGGGAGAGGATGGTGGCAGATAGTAGAGGGTGGTGGCATCAGAAGTGGGGGAGAGGGTGAAGGCATAAGAGGACGATAATGGACAGTTAGTAGCAGAGGAGGAAATGGTGGAAGAGTGAGAAGAGGTGGACAAGGACAAAGGTAAGTAGGTCGAGGTGGTGAAGGGAGGAGGCAATGGACAAACGAGATAGGTGGAAAAAGAAGGAAGCAACCTATGGTGCAAGTGAGAGGAAGACAATGGCACCTGGCAATGCAAAGGCAGTGGCGGAGCCTAACATCAAATGTTGAAGGGGCAAAATAATAATTTATTAACTTTTTTAAATAAAATATTTTATAATAAATAATAAAATAAAGATATATATATCAAAAAATATTTAAAAATATTTAATTTTATATATAAATAAAGATAGGTAAAAAATATTATCTTACACCATCTGCAAAATAATTTTGATTGTATAAAAATCTCGATAATCTTTCCCACATTGATGCTTATGCTATCTATAACAAATAAAAGTTTTATTTTAGGATCTAAATAGACAAAAGAAAAATTAAAAAATATCTTTACCTAAACTGTACACGACGTTTTTGTTTTCTTATGAAACTTACAATACTTAAAATTAATCTATAAATTAGAAAACTAAAAAATCACAATAATAAGATAAAAAATTAATTAGCAATAATCATAATAATTAAAATATAGAAAGGTAAAAAAGGAAAAGAAAATGTACTACTTATTTATGGTCTAACCTATTTATGGTCCAAAGGACTAGAGTTATAAATTTACACAAGTGAAGAAGCTAGATTTTGATCTTTTTTATGTTGAAAGCCAACCACTTCTTTGTGAATGACTAATCGGTGTCTAGCCTAGATGATCAGAGTTGTGATGAAATGCAATAAGTATCCTGAGTTTGTAACTCTACGAATATTTGAAGATTTGTTGTAAAAAAAATTATGGAAAATCATTGTTTAACAAGAAATATTTAAATAAAAAAAAGATTGAAAATCAAATAAACAATGGCCATGTGTTTAATGAATTTATTGTTTTCCATAAAAAATTAATAAAATGGGTTGAAGTGGTGGGGAATCAATAAACAATAGCTTTTCCTTTAAAAGGTTTATGGTTCTCGATAAAGAACCTTTTGCCAAATCAGCGGACTCGTAAGTTGCATAAAAGTTAAAGACTAAAACGTTGGGGGTGGCATCATGAATATGAACATGTAGATACTAAATGTTTTAAAATTTTTTTTGGGGGAGGGGTGGGGCTGTGGCCTCCCTTGGTCCCTCTTACCCGAGGGGAAAAGGATGGTGGAATCAATGATGGAAAAGGAGAGAGGTGAAAGATGTGGGCAAGCAATTACAAGAAGAGAAGGGACCTACCAAACGAGTCATCAAAGGGAGTGGGAACATGTGGCCACAAATGCCAAGAGGTGGGAGAGTTCTCTCAATCATGCAAGTGGAAAAGGCTTCCCACACAAGTTGCAACATAAGTTGCAAAGGTTTTTGTTACCAATTTTTACTACAAAAGTTCTTGCAATATTTTGGGACCCCTTTTTGGCAATTCAGTTGCACCACTGAAAAAGAGTTGTACACAGCCAAATGCAATTAGCTGCCTCCAACTCAATTGCCAGCTTACCTATTAGCCTGCATCCAAAAGGTACCTAAAATTAAATGTGCAAAATGCTCACTGAAAATCTAAAAATCCAAAAGGTTCTCAAACATCAAAGAAATGTCTCAAACAAATCCATGATCACGTTCCAAATATCAGAAGACTAGATGGTTTATGATGGGCCCTCATTTCAGCAAATTAAAGAGGTGCCTGGCCGCTATCATGCCAGTGATAAACATGGGAAGCATCTGATTTTTCTGCAAATAAAAGAGGAGGAGAAGAGGGTAGCCCTGGAGTGAAAAGAAACAAGAGTGAAAAGAAACAAAGGGATAAAAAGAGCAGAACGAGGAAGAAAAGAGGAAAGAATCAAAAATAGAAAAGAAGGTAGCAGCTATTCAATCCAGCCATCCCTTCCATTCTAATCAATTATGCATTCTTTTTCTTTTTATTGCAACCAGCAGATTCTACAAAGTCTAGGTAGGTTCTTGGATATAATTTTTCATCATAGAATTTTAATAATGGAGTGTGTGAAGTCTGTGAACACTTTTTCTCTTCCCCATACAAAGCTGCATCTGTTATTGTGTTTTACTAAAATTATATAGAACCTGAAGGCATGAGGAACCACCTAATGAACACAAATTATTCCATGTTGCTGCTTTCCAGCAAAGAAAAAATGAAGACTTCTAAACATTAATTACAAGAAAGTCCAAATATTAACCACAATCTCAAACTCAGGATACTAGAAAAGACTGGTTCACATATATGTGATTAACTCAACCTCAACATAATGTAGCCATAGTATACCTCAAGTACTTGCAACCAACATGTAAGCATGGATATTTGGTGCAACTCTTCAACATGGCTCCATAAGAAGAAATTCTTAGATATTAGAAGATTTGACATTTAGAGAAACACCAGAGACACGAATCTGATTCCATGTAACCTAGCATAAAAATCCAAATATGAACTGCAAGCTCAATCCTAGAGTTGTGGGCAAGATTGATTCAAAAATCTATGTATGTATGTATGTATGTATGTATGTAGCTCGATATGCCCCGAACTAGGCAGTTCGGGGCGGTACAGTGAACCTTGATGGCAATTTTATAAGATATGTGACCTAACTAAGCAATCGATAACTAAAAATACAGAAACAAGACATGAAGCACACAAGGCAGCACAAATTACAAGGAAATGAACTTGGCCATACTACTTATTTGCTATTTTTTTGCAAAGCGTTCCCTTCTTAATGTTTACATGACCTTAAAAATTATTAATTGCTTGGCCAAAAACATCAAGGTTGTGCAGAATAGAACTTCTATAACAACACGTACCTCCATAACTTCCTCCAAGGCAAGCCTTTGTATCAAGGATGAGTGTAGTTGCAATCTGCGGTTTACATCCTACATAACAGCAAGAAACTATGTAAGTCTAAAGCAGCAGATGAAGTCTAGCAAGATCAGACCAATTTAAAAATGCGAGCATCAAACACTGAAATAAGGTCCTTAAAGCAGTTGGTATGCTGACAAATGTATCAGCAACTGCTATAGAGCCCATAGAATTAGCCAAGGTGGGTTGCGAAGAACATTCATATAAAGAATCCAAATTTCACATTACTTGAAAGAAATAGCAATTTTAATTGGAAAGTTCAGCATGATAATGGAAAAGAGCTACTTGCATTTAACATTCCCTGCCATAAAGCTAAAAATTTCTATCACATAAATGATCCAACGCAAGGAGAAGAAAGCAATAATAAATTAAAAAAACAAAAAAAAAAAGAAATTAGGAAGAGCACACACGCACATACAAATGTATATGTGTGCATGTGTACATATGTATGCGTCTGTGGCTATACTCCAGTGAATATCCACTCAAATCCAATCAAATCTAGATTGGATGATGGGAGTCCCACATTGATGATACAAGTTGTTGGATGTGTTTTATTATCTCTAAACTGCTTACATACAAAAAATCATATGATTTGAAGACCTCCTAACCTATGCATCCAGTGGTTAAAAATTTAAACAGTCTAAATAATATGAACTATATATGTATAATTTTTATCACTTGATGATAGGCTAAGGGTCTCCAAATCACACGAGCTTTGGTGTGTAAGCAATTTTGAGATAGCAGATTATATCCAGTAGCTCGAATCATTGATGTAGGACTCCCAACATCTAATGTTGACTTAACCAGATATGAGTGGAGATCCATATTATATATATGCATGTGTGTGTACATATATGTATGTGTACATGTAGATGTATGTATACATCTACATATGTGTATGTGTAGATGTGTGTGTATAGAGAGAGAGAGAGAGACTTATGTATGTATGTATATGTAGATTTATCTGTATATGTGTGTGTGTATACATATATGTATGGGTACATGTAGATGTAGATGTATGTATACATGTACATATGTGTCTGTGTGTAGAGAGAGAGAGACATGCATATAGTGATATACATACATGCATACGTACAAATATACATGCATGCATACACGCATGCATGCACACATGCATGCATACACGCATGCATGCATGCATACATATGCATGCATGCATGTGGGTGAGTGTGCATGTTTTGGTGTCTCTACGTGCCCATGCCCATGTGCATCAGCACATGTTATGTACTTATACGCTTCCACACATGTTATGAAAGCATATAAGTATATACATATAGGTAAAACGGGCGTCCCAACGCATGGGGCCCCAACTATTTGGGATCAATTGATGAATCTTCATGGTGTAGTTTGGGTCTAAATTAGGTTTAGTTAATTTTCAAGTTTTATCAAGTCTCAACGAGTAGGTTCACTGGTTGAATATTTTTATTTTATTGAAAATTTCGTATTTCAGAGATTTTTTCTAGTAGGTTTTTGAGTCCTATCATGAGTAGAATTATGATCTAAGAGTCCTACTTTATGTCTAGGTTAGTTTAGGAAAGTTTAAATTCTTTGGGATTGCATTTTGGAAAGGTTTTGATAGTTTTTTTATGTGAGACTCAGCGAAGTTATGAATTTACTATCTTCTTCCATTTAGCAAAGCAAATGAATTCGATATAATGTAGTTTTTGGTTGAATATGAGTTCTATTTCGAGTCAAAAATTGTTAAGTCAGAGTCCTGGTTCCATTATAGGTAAGTCAGGAGTCCCTTACCAATTAGGAAACATTGTTTCTAGGGTTGTTTGAGTATCTATGAATGCACGTCGGAGTGATGAGTTATGTATGACTCATGGATATTACTGAATGAAGTCACTCCTTTGTAGATATTTACTCTCCCATTATATGTCTTCTTTATAATCTTCTTCTCCTCTATTTAAACCCTCTTCTTCTTCTTTTCTTTCCTTCTACTTTCTTGTAGTTTTAGCTGTGGAAAAGGAAAAACACTCAGATGTGATCATATCTGAACTTTGTTGTTGCTCATATCATTATTTAAGGCCCTAGCTCCAAGGGGTTGCAGCACTTCATTTGGGAATCAATGAAGGGTTAACCTTATGGCTACCACAAATAACTCCATTGTTACAACTTCAATCCAAGGTCTAAATCTTTCAACAAAAGATCCAAGTAACTTTCTTTACATGAGATTACTCAGACATTTAGTTTGGCATCACTTTGCCCTTAATTAGGGCAGCTCCCGCAACTTCTATCATATACTCATTCCTCACTCTGTCCTTTCTGGTTTGACCATACATTCATCTCAATATTGACAATTATGCTACATTCAACTTGTTCTGTCCAACATTATTCATTCCCAACAACTGAAGTCATACAGCACCTCAGACCTTATTACCATTCTATAAAATTTATTCAATGAGTGTTGAGGTTTGCCTCAAATCACTTAAACACCCAAAACCACCACCACAGTCCGTCCATTTATTGATGATTCTATTCAAAATGTCTACATTTTTCTCTCCATTCCTCAGCATAATAGTCCTCAATAATAAAATCAATCTCTCTATGCTATCTCCAGTAAAACAATCTTGAGATGTCATTTTCATTTTCCTTTCTGCAAAAACTGCATCCTACATATTGTGTTTTTGTTGCCCTGATTTCCAAGTCCTCAACCACTAAGATATTCCTCCGCAAAACCAATTTAGCATGTAACCTTGTTATCCTCTCATCAGTCAACATTGTCAAATGCAACTAGCACACACTATGATACATCCTTCTACACATAAATATGTGGTTTCTCTATGATAAGTGCAACAAGATAAGGTTTAGTGTTGATCCTTGGCAAAGTTCGCGGACTCGGTACCGGCACCCGTGCTGGTTGCTGGATGGTACAGTACCATGCTGCCCCGTACCATCAATAAAAAATCAAAAAAATCCATCCAACCGTCCAAAAAAAAAAAACTATCCCATACCAGACCGTACCGCCCCGTACTAGTGCCGTACCGATCCATATCGAATCAAACCGCCTGGTACCGGCCCGTACCATACCGTACTGATCGGTTCGGTCCGGTTCAGGCCATTTTCCGAAAAACCAGCCTGAACCGTTCCGATTCTCCGTCGGTATGGTACGGTACAGTACATGGTGTACCAGCCGGTTCAGGGCGGTACGAAAAATCATGATCCTTGGTGAGAGACCACCATGTTGGAAATACACTTGTCAGGCCATAATTACTAATGTTCATTAGAACTCCAACATACATGTCCACAATATCAACATCCAAATTATCTAAATATCAATGTACCAGTTAAGCAAACCATCCCTTCTGAGTTTTTAAGGCCCACTTAATTAACTCTCTTGGTTTCTTTTGATAGCCTCCAATATCTCTTACACCTGTCTATGTATATAATAGAAACGAGGTGGAACGAGACAAACATAAATTCACTGCAAGTTATTTACTGCCCTTTTTTTACTCCCATGCATTTGAAAATAGTAAGGGAATTCTTGTAACTTAACTGGGCATTAGCAGTGTCAACATTTACCATGTGATTAACATTTTCAGGTGTACCTAATCCTCAAAATGTCCTTATTCTATTTTAAAGACATAGGAACAAAGCATGTATGTATGTATTTCAGGTGTACCTAATCCTCAAAATGTCCTTATTCTTTTGTAAAGACATAGGAACAAAGCATGTAGGTGTACCTAATCCTTGAAATGTCCTTATTCTTTTTTTAAAGACATAGGAACAAAGCATGTATGTATGTATGTATGTACCTAATCCTCGAAATGTCCTTATTCTTTTTTAAGACATAGGAACAAAGCATGTATGTATGTATGCAAGCATGCATGTACTTACATAATCTTTACCATCCCCCCTCATCCCTATTATTTTGGGGTCATATCTCATAGTCAAAATTTGCCTCAATTCGGTACCGCTCGCAGCCCGCGTTGAACATTGTTTTGCCCTAGATGTCCAGTTAACTGCTACATCTCAACGGATTTTGGAGAGTGCAATGCAATGTTGATGAAAAGATTCTTGGGAACTTTGCTTCTTAATACGCAGGTTCACGAGAGATTTTAGAATTTATTGACTCATACAAAACATGAATTTAACTACTATAGACATAGCAATGCCTTATCAACACATGCCACTGGTACAACAACCATGCCAATGCAGGCCAGGTGTGTCAACAACCATGCCAATGCATGCCAAGTGTGTCAAGAACCAACACAGCATGGCACAAACTGTGTCAATGCCAAGTGAGCATGCCACTATTACATGATACCTCAACACATGGTCTTAAGTATGCTAGTTTACCATATGCCTTATGCAGCCCTCATAAATTACTTTCCATTAGTGAACACTATTAAAAATTAAACCTGTCTGATAAAAATTTTTGCCAGAAGTGGAACTTCTAATGACATGATGTAGAGCAAGTATTGATTGTTAAAAGGTAATAGAACTTTAGAGACGAGATTTTTATCCATCAAGGTAAAGAAGCAGAGAAGCATAATTCCTTCTTCACAAAAAAATGCCAATGGATTAACATCAAGCCAATTCAATCATGATTGTTCGGAGATGAAAAATGGAACGGCCATAAGTTTCTTTAAGAGCTGTCAAGCATCAAAAATAATTTCATCTAAAAGAAGAATTAGAGACAACTATGAAACATATAAGGTCTCAAAGTATTGAGTCTTGGAGATTGGAGAAGAATTTTGGAGGGAATTATTTTAAGGCTTTGTAGACAGAATGATTTAGAAGTGAGATTTAAATCTTGCTTGATTGATTTGATTGAACTTACATGCAATCTGATAGACACATAATGAGAATTCTTAATGATGTAAATGCCTTGGTGAGATGAACCAAGGTGAAGTTCAAGTTTCATCACCCTTACCCTTAAAATGCAGGCATAAAAAAACATGAAATACTATTGACCAATTACTCTTTGAATTGGGTTTATATGATTGATACAATGGCCTTGAATTGTTTGGTTTAAACTCATAGTTTGCCTTAAGGGAATAACAACAAGTCCTATAAACAAAAAGATTTCCCCATTGTAATTTAAACAAAACAGTTCATCTCTAAAAAGGAGCAACATACTCCTATAGATAATTTTATTTTTTAAAGGGCTACCCTCACTAGTTTTAATTTAAGAACAAAGGCCCATAAACAAAATAATCTTTCATCACAACCCAAAAGGGATAACCTACTGATAAAATATTCTCCATTATATTCCATATGTGTTCCCTTAAAACTTCCCCTTAAGTTTGTTTATGAATTCAATGCCAGTTGAAGATTATAACTTCAAAACAATGGAGTTAAGAAAATTTCGGCGGAATTAAGGTGTTCCCACTAGCCAAACTAAAAGGGTTGTTGTACAAGATACCTTTGAAAGGTGAACAGATAAAAGCGGGCAGCCCTTCTGTAATGACTTTAAGGTCAAAGCATTGTTAGACATTAATTCGACAACCAATAAACAGAAAACAGTTAAGCAACCTGATCGGATAAGTTTGGCATGCCTTCTAACCAACAATTCAAGCCAACCATCTATAAACAATTGTCAGCTCCTATGATGCTATTTAGTCATAGAAATGTCATATGTGAGAAACAGTTTTATTTAGCATAAAAATATCATATGCACAAGAGCGCATAGTTTCTTTGGTTTTGATAATTAAAAGTCACATGAATGCACTGCATCATAGTCAACACAACAAGCATATATCCAACATGACAACAAATCCATAATTGATAATTGCATTTATTATATGCATCTACATGTTTGGTGAATAAACACTTATACTTGCCACTTCAAATTACAATAACATTAGAAAAACCATCTATAGAAGTAAGGCCAGGTTTGATAGCCTATCACATACCAAATGAAAAACAAAACTATTAGGTCCTATTTGGCACCATGTCTTTTCTTGTTGTTTCTCAACATTTTGCACCAAACTTCCACCTTTCCTTCTTCAATCTTGCTGGTTTTCAGAAGCACTAGATCCTAGTTTCCAACAACTCCGTATGTTTTTCATAAGCAATTTGAAAAATCGAAATGGTTCACCGTACATGGGTCTGGTACACGGGTCCGGTCCAGTTTGCTCTTCTTCTTGGGCTTTTGCAAACAAAAACAGAAAATGAAAGCAGTACCAAACAGGCCCCTAGGTAACTGCATGTTGCTTCTACTTGAGAACTTCTCCTTCCGTGAAACACCTCCAAACCCACAACAGCACAACCCCTTCCACTCTAAATTCATAGTATTCCCATGTGAATATTCTCAACCATATAACAATCTAAAATAGAGATCAAACACTCTATGCACAAGAACATCCATAAAAGCGTCGGCTTTAAAACAACATAAAGAACCCCTCCGACGGTATGACATCTCAGTTTCAACCGTACAACCAGCCGATTTTAAATCTTCAATGGGGCCAAATATTTGTAAACCTCTAATACTGAACCTAGAAAGAGTAATCACATGCCAAGAACTGAAAAATACAAGCTTCGTACACTCTCTTGACTCAGACGAATTTCTGACATTCAAAGAATCAACGAAAAAGACCCAATTTTCTCATCACTCTGCTCGTCAGACATCAGAAAACCAAGCAATATAGAACTGAAGGTTGCGCATTACAAAAAAGAACTGGAATTCAACAAATTCAAGAAGCAAGGAAGCAATCAGCTAGCAGCATCCAATAACAACAAAATCCAAGAAAGAGGAAAAGAAAACACAAAACAAGAATAAGAACAAGAATAAAAAGCGCTCAACAAACAAAAAGAACAGAAGAATTCTTGGATGCCGAAGAGTGGAATGAGGGGAGATTGGAAGAAGGGAGGGGAATACCGGGAGGGAGTCGATCCGCCGACTCTCCACAAGGTTAGCGACGTTGCCGTCGGGGAAGCTCCAAGACTCCATCGGCGTGGCGAAGCGAGGACCGAGAGGGGAAAGGAGAAGAACCACTAACCCTAGCTCTTCCTCCCTCCCACTCCCCAGAAAAGAGAGAGAGGGGCTTCTTCTCTCGCTTTCTTTCTGTGAATAAATCTTTTAGTTTTAGGTCGGTTTGGGCGCAATGAGAAGAAGAGAAGAGAAGAGAGAGAAGCTGAAAGAAGGGGGCAGGGCATGATGCCTCCGTGGCCTGACGCCACCCTGGCTCGTCTCCGTCTTAAGTCTGTCATCACCGCCTCCGGGGTTCAACCTTCCGGCAGGTACCATGAAGGCCCAGCCCAGCGGATCGGATGGAAGGCCAATAGTAGAAACTCTTTCCAAGGGCAAGTGGCACCTGCATGTATTTATGTGGGCCCGGCCATACGGCTGCCTGGGCTTCGATATATTGGCATTTGGACTGATTTTGAGTCCCGATCCAAAATTTAGTTGGACTTTAATCTTTAAGAACCCAAACTATAATTTTTGGTTCATTGTTTAAATTTTAGTCCTGACAAGACCAAATGCCCTCAGTTCAAATACGACATCTTTCCTAAAATAAAATTTTCTATCTTTCTTTCTTTTCCCCTTTTGGTACCCGATGATCTCCGATGGATCAATTTTAGGGCGATTTACCTCACACCACCAGCGGCGACATCTGCGGCATTACTTCTTTGGCAAAATCTCCAATAACAAGGATGACGATGGAGATGGCAAATAGAGATAATTTTAATCATTTCTTTTTTTTTGCTGATATTTTTCATTTTGCCTCTTCAACGACATTAATTCTTTTCCTCTCTTTCTTCTTGCAGATTTTAGACAGAGAAGTTTTTAACTACTGAGTCAATTGTTAGGATTGCTTTCAGATATTTTAGCGTTGGACATTGCATTCCCTTCCTATTCAAAAATCTCTGTTCAATCTGAACAGAGGAAGAAGAAGAAATAATTATTAGGTAGGTATTTTTCTTTTTGTTTCTGTATTATATTTCATATTCATAATCTTTTTTTGATTTTGGCTTTGACTGGTTTGGATTTCTGAATTTATCCTTGAAAACATTCAATTCATGATGCATGTTTTCTTAAATTTAAGGCATTCAAAGAATTAAGAGAAAATATGAATGTAATTATAGGGTATTGCATTTCTTTCATTGGTAAACTCTAAAATTTTATATAAAAAAAATATAGAATTTTAATTACCGATCCCTAATTTGATGCCGCTATAACGAAAACTCCTCGTTGCAAATTTAAATTAGAGTAATGGCAGAAAATTTTACATCGAACTTCATAATTGTAAATTTAAATTATTTTATCAACTTGAGTTAAACTATTAACACCATAGAATAATGCATTTTAATTAGTAGAAGCTTTACTATCTTAATTTTTTTTTAGTTTTTTGAGTTAAATTGAATTTATATTTGTTTACAATATTACGATGATGTTTTTGATATATATCATGTGAATTTGATTTGCGATGCAATGTCAAGATGGTTAGTTAAAGGAGAGGCAAAGATTTGTGTATTGGCCTAATTAATATGGTGAATGAAAAATGTTATTTTAGTCACTATACTGAGGTTGTGGATATACTTATAGAGTCCATATCTGAAGAGCAGAAGATAAAGATGGTTGTAGCTCCATTTGCCCATTTGCTATGACCTCCATATATCAAGCAAAGTATGCCACTTTTGAATGCATTGTTATTCTTTTGGGATGATGAGAAAGAGGGCTTTAGGTTGGGTAGTACTATAGTTCCTTTTGTGAGGACTGACATTGTCCTCATCCTTAGTTTGAAGGCTACGAGTAATAAGGTTGAATTGTATAAAAATGAGAAGATTCAGTCGGACCTCATCATCCGATTTTTTAATGGTAACTATAAAAAGACTACTAGGAATTTAGTTAAAAATAAATTGATATCTCTTGTTAGGAAGTCCGGGTTGCAAGATGTAGAAGATTTTACTAAGTGTTCGGTTCTTTTTCTTTTTGTAACTATTTTTTTTTCTAACCGTACGATACCATGTTCCAAAAGGATTATGTCAATATCTTAACGATTTGGATCGTCTAGGTTCATATAGTTGGGGTCTTGCAATTTTTTCTTTCCTTCAACAGCAAATCCCTAGCCTAGCAGAGAATGTGCGCATGAGGAACATGACTGGAAGAGGCTCTGTTAGATATATGGATGGATGTACGGTGGCTCTGGTGATAAGCATATCTGTGTTTACTTTAAATTCAATTATTTGCATATTATGGTATCACTTACTTTAACATGGTACATAATTAGTCTAGTATGGTTCATAGTTGATATAGAATGGTACACGGTTAATTTGTTATGGTACATAGTTATTATATTATGGTACACAGTTAATTCATATTGGTACACACTTAATCTATTATTATACATAGTTAATTTATATTTGTATGTACAATTAATCTATATTGAAACACAGTTAGTTTTTTATGGTACATAATTAATTTATTATAATGTATAATTAATCTATACTGAGTCACAGTTAATTTACGATAATATATAGTTAATTTATTATGATACATAGTTAATTTATTATGGTACACAGTTAATTTAAGTTGGACATAGTTAATCTTTATTGGTACATAGTTAATTTATTATGGTACATAGTTAATCCTGACTGGGTTACAGTTAATTTAGTATAGTACACAGTTAATCTATAATAGGTATATAGTTAATTTATTATGGTACATAATTTATTTATTATCTTACATAGTATAGTACATAATTAATCTGTAATAGGTACATAGTTAATTTATTATGGTACATAGTTAATTTATTATCTTACATAGTTAATCTTTACTGAGTCATAATTAATTTACTATAGTATACAGTTAATTTATCATAGTACATCATTAATCTATAATAGGTACACAATTAAGTATTATGGTACATGATAAATTTATTATTAGTACATAATTAATTTATTATGTTACATAATTAATCTTTACTTGATCGTAGTTAATTTGCTATAATACACAGTTAATTTATTATAGTACATAATTAATCTATAATAGGTACACAGTTAATTTATTATGTTATACAATTAATATTTATTGGATCATAGTTAATTTACTATAGTATACACTTAATTTACTATAGTACACAATTAATCTATAATAGGTACATAGTTAAGTATTATGGTACATAATTAATTTATTATTAGTATACCATTAATTTATTATGTTACACAATTAATCTTTACTAGGTCACAATTAATTTGCTATAGTACATAATTAATTTACTATAGTATATAGTTAATCTATTATGATATACAGTAAATCTATATTTTTTGGTATGATACATAGTTAGATTCCTCTAAAATATGATGCTTACATTACTTTTTCTTGGTGCAGGCATGGGCTGTTGAGCATGCCAATAGTCTACTTGGAAAGCATAGACCATCATTTATTTATCCTCGTCTGTTGCATTGGAACAATGTCTCATTCCCTCACAAGGTAAAGGTGATAATCGAAACTATTAAGAAATTAAAAAAGTTTGAGATATTAGCTTTTGTATCTAACATAATACAAATTTTAGTTTAAGCATAACTAATCTTTTTGAAAATTTTTTCTGTTTTATGATAGGTGATCCAGAGGATTGAGCCTAAGGAGAATGAGGTGCACCTCCTATCACAAAGGCCACAAGGGGTAGTTTCAATAGAGGAGCAGGCATGTATAAAATTTATTTTTTAAAATTTTTATATTTTATATTAATTTTTTAATTTTCATATTATTTTCTATTTGACACACATATGCGATGTACTGGCACATAGTAAAGTTCATCTTGCACACACTTATAATGCATTCTTAGACATCTTCTATTATATCATTGTCTTCATGTTGCATACACTTATTTTCATTTGGTACATAGCCATTTAGCACATAGTTCATCTTATTCTCACTTATACCATCTTCAATATTTTTATGATTTTCAGGATCCATCATCTAGCGGATCCAAACAAGATCCAATTAATGCTTTGGAGATGTAGATCGCAGCAATTGAGAGATCTTTGATTAGTCACGGCTTTCACTTAGGAGACTCTCAACCAATTGAGGATACCGCATCGAATGATACACGGATTAATGCCTTTGATAGGAGGCTTTCGTGCATTGAGAAGATGCTCCAGGACAAGAGCTTAATGCCGGCAGTTGATATTATAAGCATGACTGCAAATCCTTCTAAGGTAAGTACAATGATGTAGTTTTAATATTCATGTATGGAAATGATGCTATTCCTGACGTAATTAATTTTTTTTATTAGGTGAGGATGGATCAATGTTTTATACGTGAAGAAATCCACCCGGCTGTGGTGGATACTACTATAGCTCATAGTAGTGAAGCGGTGGAGGTAATTTTTAGAAAAAATACTTAAAGATATATATTTTTTAATATCAATGCTTACTAAAATAATGATAAATAATATACATCTTTTTCAGGTTAGTTACATGGTTGGAGTGGAGTGCAAGAAAGAAGGTGCTGCCGCAAAACTGGTGTCCTCATTATGCAAGTGGGTAAAATTAGATGGTCGGGAGAGAAAGCTCACGGAGAAGGAAAATGCCACATTATATCTTCTTAAGATCCACAAATGTGCAAGAAAGAAACAACAGGAAGGAAACATAGCTGAAGGAAGCATTGCCTTATCCACTAGCAAGAGTGATGCTGATCCGGATCAGTTTTCAATTTTAGAGTCTATCACTATCGCACTGATGGAGCTAAGTCAATTAGTTAAGGAACAAGGAGATCCTCCCCCACATAACGAGATTTAGAATTTTTTTGATGTATCAACTAATTGTGTTTGTATTTGTGCTTGTATGACACATAATAAATATTCAATACATTTACTTTAAATATTTCTTATATTTTATCACTTTTAGCATATTCGAGAGTCTACCATATTTATAGATCTTGAGTCATCAGTGCTATCGGATAAGCCAAGATGATTGAAACAGAGACACATATCACGGGAAGGGGAGATATATACTACCATTATTTTTTGAAGCATCTATTGATTTCTATCTTGATGGTGATCACTCCGAGTAAGTAATTCTAATATTTTTGCATGCATCCCATTATTCATAACCGGCTCTTTTGTTATCTCAAATAAGTTATTTTGTTAAACCACATCCTATTATAATATCCATGCATATTTTATGTAATGAGACTATCTGGGAGGATCCAAATACTTCTAAATCTTTTTGTACATATTATGCATTGGATCAACTCCTTAATGATGGGCCAATACGAAGTGATGTATGAAAATTAAGTACTCATAGTTTTTCTTGGACAAATATTTTATTTAATGATCTTAATAATTTGATTTGCATTAACTGCAACTTATTAATGTATACTTTCGTATAATGGAGCTATTCCACATAGAGGATAGGAAGCCTGTAGAGAATACTGCTTTATTTTTACGCTATGAGATACAGGTATGAAATTTAAGTTTGTAATGCTAGAAATATCAACAAAACTTATTCAATAATTTATTTTACATGGCAACTAATAGATTCATTTGGATTATCCATCTTCTTCTTCTTATTTGTCGATGTAGACTATTGTACTTCAATGCCTTTCTGGTGTCACTAAAGTGACTATTGAAGTCACCAATCGTATCATAGATTCAGTACAACCAAGTATACAGAAATGATTGGTTGATATCCGATTATCAGATCTTCAGCATAGTAGGTACTTATTCATTCCCATAAATACTTCATGGCATTGGTACCTTTTAGTTTTAGATTTAAAGGAGCAACGATTTGACTGCTGCAACTTGTTGTGGAGCTTCAATGTATCTGATGATGCAAATAAATATGTATGTAACATTGTATCCCATTTGTTTGTTTCTTTTATTTTTAATAGCATCTATAACTAATGTGTTGTATTTCATACCATATGTAGGCAATGTTCATGCGGTTATGGTTGTGTGAACGAGGAGGATTACACATCCTCGAATCCTAAATTCAAGATGTTCGTGACTATTTACAGCAGAAATATGATAGTGTTGATTGTGGTATGCATATGATGATGTCTACGGAGATACTTGTAAGAGGTAGCTCAAGACCATTATGCGATGTTTTTAAGGATGCCCTATTGTATAGGAGTTGGGTTACAACAAATATTCTATTTCATGGATACTGTGTATCATATAAAGAATTTTGGTTATGGTATGAAAAGAAGATGTCAGTTTCTAAAGATTAGGATATATTATTTTTTGTAACCAGTTTTGGTGATTAATTCTAATTGTAAATTATGACGTTATACTGATTATCAGTTATACTTAATACCATCCAAAATTTTTTAGCATAAAATTTGACCTTGTGAGCTTTTATGGTTTAATATTATAGTGCTTGATGACTGCCATCAAAAGCCAATAACATGACGATGTTTAATATTATGAATTATAGATTGTGCCATGATACTTCAAAAGCATGCTATGATACATCCAAAGTATGCCGGTTCAGTGACTGTTACATAATTAATTCAATACTGCACACAGTTAAATGAATCATGTGTGCAGTATTTTTAAGACTGCATACAGTTAAATGATTCATGCAAAGTTATTCTAAGTATCACGGCACACTTTTGAAGTATCGAGGCATGTCGAGCATTTGAAGTATCGAGGCATGTCGAGCATTTGAAGTATCGCGGCATGCTAATTTAAATATCAGGGCATGCCGAGCATTTGAAGTATCACGGCATGCTAATTTAAGTATCAAAGCATGCCAAGCATTTGAAGTATCGCGGCATGCTAATTTAAGTATCGGAATATGCCAAGCATTTGATGTATCGCGGCATGCTTTTAAGATATCGTGGCACGCTAATTTAAGTATCGAGGCATGTTGAATATTTGAAGTATCACGACATGCTTTTGAAGTATCGTGGCACGCTTTTGAAGTATCGGGGCATACCGAGTATTTGAAGTATCGCGGCACATTTTTGAAGTATCACGACATGCTAATTTAAGTATTAGAACATGCCGAGCATTTGAAGTATTATGGCACGCTTTTGAAGTATTGCGGCATGCTTTTGATGTAGAATTTGGTGGTGCTCCCAAGCCTTAGGAGGCCACAGGAGGAGCCAGGGTATTGGCTCCGGGAGTCTAGGACAAGTGTGAGTCATAGGGCACACAGGAGTTATCCTAGGTGAAGGCGACGTGCAGCCCTGCACGGACTCGATGTTCAAGTGTGAGGATCTCGAGGGAGCTTGATAGGTGCTCGAAAAACCTAGGATAGAAGGTGGAGTCTTAAATTAATTGTATGCAATCTTTAATTAACTGTGCAGCCTTAAATTAACTGTGTACAGTCTTAAATTAACTATATGCAGTCTTAAATTAACTATATACAGTATTCATTTAACTGTGTATAGCCTTAAATTAATTATGTGCCATCTTAAATTAATTGTGTATAGCCTTAAATTAACTATGTGCAGTATCAAATTAACTATGTGCAGCCTTTAATTAACTATGTGCAGCCTTAAATTAACTATGTGTAGTCTTAAATTAACTGTGTGCAATCTTAAATTAACTATGTACAGTCTTAAATTAATTATATGTAGTTTTAAATTAATCGTATGCAATATTCATTTAACTATGTGTAGCCTTAAATTAACTATATAGTATTCATTTAATTGTGTACAGCCTTAAATTAACTGTATGCAGCCTTAAATTAACTATGTACAGTATTCATTTAACCACGTATAGATTTAAATTAATTATGTACAATATTCATTTAACTATGTATAGCCTTAAATTAACTATGTACAGTATTCAATTAACTATGTGCAGCCTTAAATTAACTGTGTAGTATTCATTTAATTATTTACAGCCTTAAATTAATTATGTGTAGTATTAAATTAACTATGTGCAGTCTTAAATTAATTATGTACAGTATTCATTTAACTGTGTGCAGTCTTAAATTAACTATGTGCAGTATTCAATTAACTATGTGTAGTCTTAAATTAACTATGTGCAGTATTCATTTAACTGTGTGCAGCCTTAAATTAATTATGTACAGTATTTATTTAATTATGTGCAGCCTTAAATTAACTATGTACAATATTCATTTAACTATGTGCAGTCTTAAATTAACTATGTGCAATTTTAAATTAACTATGTGCAATATTCATTTAACTATATGTAGTCTTAAATTAACTATGTGCAGTATTAATTTAACAGTGCGCATGATTTATTTAATTGTATGCAGCTTTTGAAGTATCATGGCATGCTTTTGAAGTATCGCAGCATGCTTTTAAAGTATCTTGACATGCTTTTAAAATATCATGGCATGCTTTCGAAGTAACTTTCATATCATTATTTTAAGTATATAGAGCAGTTAATTTTCTTACCATGAAATATTATTTCAAATATAACTTCCGTATCATTGCATGCTTTTGAAGTATCATGGCATGGAATGCTTTTGAAGTATCATGGCATGCTTTTGAAGTATCATGGCACGCTTTTGACTGTGTACAGTCTTAAATTAACTATGTACAGTATTAAATTAACTATATGCAGCCTTAAATTAATTATGTGCAGTATTCATTTAATTGTTTGCAATCTTAATTTAACTGTGTGCAGCCTTAAATTAACTGTGTATAGTATTTATTTAACTGTGTGCAGCCTTAAATTAACTATGTGCAGTCTTAAATTATTAATTATATATAGTATTCATTTAACTATGTGCAATCTTAAATTAACTGTGTGTAATATTCATTTAACCATGTGCAGCCTTAAATTAACTGTGTGCAATCTTAAATTAACTGTGTGCATCCTTAAATTAATTGTGTAACCTTAAATTAACTATGTGTAGTATTCATTTAACTGTGTGCAGCTTAAATTAACTATGTATAATATTAATTTAACAGTGCGCATGATTTATTTAACTGTGCAGCTTTTAAAATATCGTGGCATGCTTTTAAAGTATTATGGTATGCTTTTGAAGTAACTTTCGTATCATTATTTCAAGTATATAGAGCAATTAATTTTCTTGTCATGGAATATTACTTCAAGTATAACTTTCGTATCATGGCATGAAATATTTTTGAAGATCATGGCACGCTTTTAAAGTATCACGGCATGCTTTTGATTGTGTGTAGCCTTAAATTAACTATATCATCATATATTAGAGTGTGCTAGCATACCACACGAATACTAACAATATGTCAAATTTCATTGTATTCAGAAAATACTAATACCCAAAATTTATAATTCTTAGCAAAGCATATAAGTTCAACGGAGAAGCGATTGAATAACTAAAAAAAGATAGATATTTTTAGGTTTTACAAGTTCACAAAAAATTATACTTTCAAAACATTCAGACTGTCTACTTTTGATAAAACAACTCCAATCTAAAATATTACTCTATAGGATCATTACATGTCCTTCTGTTGTATCCTTTCTTTTCACATCGCCCACATTTCACATTTCTTAATGAATCTATCTGTGAAGCTCTTCTCTTTTTTCGAGGTTTGCCGGGATGAGTCTTTGTGATAGAAGGTAAAATATGAATATTATCTAAGATAGTCTGACTCATCTCAATATCAGAAATTGGATAAATAAATTCTGCATATGCTGTTCTATACATTTCAGCTTGAAAATAATTATCGATAAAGTGATATGATCTACTAGCCTTCTCAATACATGCACATGCATGCTTACATAGCATTCAGAAGATTTGTCAATCACCACAAGAGCATGTGCATTCCTGTAGGTCAACCTTACATGAGTACTTTGTGTCCTTTACATCATAAATCATGATGCTTGATATAAAGATAGATAACCTACGACCCTCTTCTGCATTTTTTTGCAATACTTTTTCAGGATCAGAATAAAGATAGGTTTAGATGCTGTAACTCCGACTTCGTCTATTGTGCATTAATTGCATAATTTAGATTCTTATATGATCAACCATTTGAGAAATGGGCAGATGTCGAGCCTCCAAGATCCAACTATTAAAACATTCAGCAATATTAGATATCATTATACCCCAACATGGATCTGGAAAGACTAAATTTGCCCAATGTTCTGACTTCGCATGTGCTATAAAGTTTCTTGCACCTGAGACTTTTGCTATAAGTTTGCTTATTAATTTTTGAAAAATATTCAGTCTTGGGGTATATGCAACAATATTTAATAAATCAACAAACCTCTTTCTTTGATTTGTAGGATAATGGACAAGCACCTGTATGTAAAATAATAAAACAAGAACATATACAATAGTTGTATGTTAAAATACTCAACTAATTTAAAGATATGATTGATAATTTAGAAAAGGATGCTGCATACCTGATTTTTAAAATTATCTTTAACATGATGGATACAGTAGGAGTGGTAGCTATCTATGAAGTACTTCGGCACTGCTTTCATAAGTTCTTGATGTCTATATGTCATAATCGTGAATGGTTGTCCATGATAGTCGATACATGACTCTAAGGCTTGTTTCAAAATCCGACAAAATCAGTCCCAATTATCACCATTTTTTATATCAACAGTAGCATATGCTATAGAAAACATATCATCATTCGCATCTTTACCCATAGCACTAAGTAAAACTCCTCCATCTTTATGCTTAATGAATGTTGCATCCATGAATATTAGAGGTCTACAACCTTTTATGAAACCATTAATTGATCCTTTAAATAAAATAAATAGATGTCTGAATTGATCATCGAGGGTTTCATACTCTGCTATACTACTGGAGTTGGTCTCAATAATGGCATTGCAGTACCATCGGATCCGTTCATAAGATACTGACCTCTGACCATAGAGCTCCTTAGTAGCAACCTCTTTTCCATGCCAAGCTTGATGATATGGTAATTCTATACCGAATTCACGATGAATATCTTTTACAATATCAATTGGCCTATACAAAGGCAGATCCTGAATTTTTTTCTTTACAATATTTTGAAGCCTTAGGATGAGATCAAACTTTCAACCCTACTCGGTATGTATGTTCATTATTCAATATTTTAATTATAAATTTATCTTGATTCTTAAAGCGAGAAGCATGAAGACGCCATCCACATCCTTTATATGTACACTCAACGGTCACACACTGACGATCATTCTTCATAAATATAAAATCTTTGCAATTTGTAATGCAGAAATTATGAATTATAAGATGAAGGATTTTAGCTTCTTGACCTACACCCTTCATAGAGTTTTTCCAAATATCCAATGTGTTCCTTGGATTGAGTTCATCTTCAATGGTAGTTCTTATTTTTTTGACCACTCGAACAAAATTACTTGAGCTACCAAATGAGAAAAAATGAGATGAATTACTCTTCTTAAATTTTTTTGAACAATCTACATGTTTACCAATTTCTGATTGGTCACCATCCCTAAAATGTAAAAGAATTATTTTTTTAAAATATTAATAAATATTGATTATCACATTAGATTAAGTCTAATTAGGACTACTAAAATTAACGATAATGTTGGTGCAGAAATTGATCATCGTCGGATTGAGCTGGAGCAGAGGTGGACGAGGTTGCCGTCGGGGACCTGCAAAATAAAGTTCCGTTTGAAGCCAATGGGGGGTGGCTCCGACAGGATCCTCCGACGATTAAGTCAGCTCTGGCCAACAAAAATGAAGTACTTGAAAATGAGTTCTGCAGAGTTTAGAGAAGAAGAGGAGAGCTTAGAGTTAGCGTATCTAGAGGGTCCTCTTTATAGGCGGAGCTTGATTGATGATGACGGCCATACCACTTGGTAGCGGGCCATCGGGGGTGCATGGAGTTCGGTACGGAGAGGAAGGCATCGTCAGGCGGACAGTGACAGCCATACTGATGGGTCGTGGGTCGCATGGGACAGATTATGAAGAGAGTGGTGTCGCCAGTAGTGGTGGCCATGTCATTCGATTATGGGCCGCATGGGGCTTGTTATGGAGGAAAAGATGCCACCAGACTGGTAGTAGCGGTCATACTGTCGGGGTCCGACAGTCGTAGCTCAAGGAAGCAGGCATTGGTTGGTGGACTCAGACATATACCAATTTCAAAGGAGTTCAGACTCCTGGAGGAGTTCGACCGAAAGGAGAAGTTCGGAAGGAGTTCAGCTCCCGTAGGCGTCTGGCTGGACGAGTGCAGAGGGAGTTCGGCTCTCACTGGAGTCCGACCGAAGCTTGGCTGCTGAGAAGTTTGGCCGAAGGGAGAGCTCGGAAGGAGTTTGGCTCCCGTAGGCGTCTGACTGGAAGAGTGTGGAGGGAGTTCGGCTCTCATGGGAGTCCGATCGAAGCTTGGCTGCTGAGAAGTTCGGTCGGATGAAGAAGTTCGGCTAAGGCCCGGCCGCTGGGAGTACGAAGGAGCTCGGCCTTTGAGAAGTTCGACCGACTGAAGGGGTTCGAATAAGGCCCGACCGCTGGGAGTACGAAGAGGCTCAGCCGTTGAGGAGTTTGGCCGACTGAAGGGGTTCGGCTAAGATCCGGCTGCTGAGAGTCCGAAGGAGCTTGACCACTGAGGCTCATCCGTGGCTACCGATTGTGTTAAGCTGAGCATCGAACTGGACTTCGACAGGAGCAAGATTTATCCCCAACAGGTAAATACGTATTATATTATCTCATGTTGATGATCACATTATGCGATTCAACCAATGACAGAGAATAATATACAACCATTTCAATTATTGCAGCTTTTAACTTTACATGTATCTCATACATATTCCAAACATCTTTATCCGTAGTGAACGTAATGAGCATCCTTGAATTGTTAGAAACATAGAATTTTATATCAATCATTGTAAGAGATAAATGATTCCATCTCTTTACTATTTCATCAAAAATATAATTGAGAGTTATGTTTTATAAAATTGAAATGATATGGGCTTCATTACCATAAGAGCATACAGCCATAAAAACTAGATTTTCACTGTTCTTATAATCCATGACTTCTAGAAACCTAGATGAGGTGTTTAAAAAAGACATCAACAAATAATAAAGATGTTTAGGATATGAAGACAACAAAATGAGCTAAGAACAACTTTATGCAGAAATTCGATACGTACCTGCGCCTTAGTTTTACAATGAAAATAAGAAGACTAAATGCACACAGCAAGGTAAGAAGGTTTAGCTATCTGAAAAGGCTACGAACAGTGACAATCTGTGATATTACGAACACGGCAAGCTAAGAAGATTTGCCTATCTAGAAAGGTTAAGAACAACAGCTAGAATGGGCAACCTCATTCTCTATTATTTTCGATATTAACTAATGAGAATCTGCGATCAAATATGACATCCTACAAATTCGAAAATAATAGAAAAAAAAATCCAAAAAAATCTATAAACCGCAGATATGGAAAGAAGTCTAGAACGAAAGAAAGAATTGGAATAAGGAACGTTTCCAAACGTGAAGTTCCTAAGGATAACTTGGGTATTTTGAAAAAATGAATGACGCCAAAAGAATATTTTATTAAGAAAAATATAAAGGTAGGGACCGGCAATTAGAGTCTTAGTCAAAAGGAGTTTTTGTTATAGTAGCATTAAATAAGAAATCGGTAATTAAATTCTCAAAGATTTTTTTTTTTTTTTTTGATAAAAATTAGGACCGGATTGAGACGCAGTCTAGAGCCTGTTGACAGTTGAGCACGAACGGCAGGCCCAAATTCGGCGTAGCGGTTGCATATTTGCGCGAAAGAAGGATTCACCTTTCTTCGCGAGAATCTACAGTTAGATCACTCATCGGCTACTTTGAGACCAGGATGAATGGCATAGAAGTGCTTTAAGATTTGCATATATGATCCAACGGTCATTCATGCAAAGGCTGATGAATCTTTCTTTTGGATGAAAGATATAATCCTTTGTCTATGGTTGCATTACCAAATAAACTACCCGCCTTTTGTTTGGATATCCATGCAATTTATTTCATGAACATCCCTTATCTAGTTAGTAGAGAGGAAAATTAACAAGAGTTCTGCTAAATGGCAAAACTATTACCGTACAATCTCGGCATGAATGCAACAAAATAAACTACATTTCAATAAAAATCTGATGTTCTTTATTTTTCAGAATTGCTAGATCTGAGACCTTTACTAATTATAACAAAATTCTGCTTTCATATATTATCAGCATCTTAACTTCAGCTATTGACGTGGTATCTTATTCGAACAGCGAGACAGTCCCAACACTGTTCCAAGCGGCATGCTTATAAACTTATAATGGCTGTTAATTGCCTCATTCGGTATATAGTTATTTAGTACCAAAATGCTATCTATTATAATGGTTATTATGATAATGTTATTTGGGAAAATAATGTATAATGATAAAACAAATTGAAAATAATGTCATCAGGATAGCTATTTGCTTGGTAATTCCTTTGGGTTGTACAGTTTTTTTCAAGAAAAAAAAAATTAACAACGATGAAATTGTTGGAGAAATGTTATTTTATTAAAAAATAGATGATGCAAATATCAGATAATCTGTATTACCGCCCATTATAGTACTAAATATTTTATTATCGCGACTATTATTTTTTCGCTATTACATAAAAGTGCCTGGAAGGGTGAAGACTCTTGCTACAACATTATGGTGGCCGTTACTCTAAACATGCCTGGTAAAGAGTAGAATGTTCTCGAGACCTTGCCCATGTCAAATGACATTTTATTAAGGACATTCTATCACAATTTGGAGCCGTAAAAAATTTCCTTACGTGCTTAGTTTATACGGCGAAAGGGAGCAAGTACTTTGTCTTTCCTTTGAAGCAAATTGCTTCATACTTGCCTCGAGCCAATCCAGAGAGAGCCCTGTTTTAATACAGAATTAAGAGCGCGCTTTGAAGTAGATGGTCCACCTTTTCCAATTTAATTCACGGCATGGACGACTTCTCAGACGCCGTTCCCACCCAGTTTCGAAGCGATGGACGAGGTCAGCACTCCAGATTCGCGGGCAAAGCAAGATGCGGAGCATGATTGAGATCAATAAGTTTATTAGGCGGGGTCCACCGCTTTGTACCTGCCGGAGGAGAGGTGGCGGTGCCAAAATAGGCTTGGGAGGTGCGGCATCTATCTCGTTGAAGCTTCGGGAGGAGGGGTGGCGGTGCTTTTTGGCACTCCGGTACCCAAATTTTTTTTTAATTATTTTTTAAATATTTTATTCTAAAAATATTATTATTTTAAATTTATTTTTAAAAATATCAACTATTTCTGAAATCATCATCTCAAATAGCGATTTCATTACCACCTCACCCAACCAACTCGTCAGCCTCGTGTGTTGACTTGGCCCAAGAGAAGTCGCCAGTGGAACTAGCAATTTTAAACTCGCCAATTCAACTGGTGAGTTCACCTGAAATCGCTAATCCAGTTGGACTGGTGATTTCAGATGAACTCACCAGCCCAAGTGGCGAGTTCAACTGGTTTAAAACTCCACCACGGTCCCTCCCTCCTGGCATCCAAGAAAACCCTAATCATCCCTTCCTCCACTCTAAAAAACTCATAATCTATCCCTTCCTCCACTCTAAAATCCTAATCCACCCTTTAAAGCCACCTCTAGCTTTCTTTAAAACATCTCCATAAAATACAGTCTTCTCTAAAAACCCCCTAAACCCTCTTTTCCTCTACCAAATATTTAAAAAACTCTAATAATTGCCGCCCCACCTCCCTTCATCTTTAAAATCACCTCTAAAATCCTGATAATCTCTTTCTACCCCTCTAGTATTTTGAACATCCAGAGAACCCTCTCTCTCTCATCGGTGTAGTCCGGCCTGAATCAATTTTATGGCTTCAAGAAAAGATGAAAATATTTTGAAAGAAAAAAAGCTCGAGTAGAAAAAGAAAAATCAAAGTCCTGAGATAGGTATGAAGGAAATTTATTTCTAAACTCTGATTCTAGTAAAAAATTTCAATCGAATTTTTTTAACAAAAAACTGTAGGGGGAAGAATGGTTAAGTTCTTTTAGTGATTTTCGAATTAAATTTCTGTTTGAAAGAATGGATTGGCTTTCTATGATTACATTGAGCAAACCAACATATCCTATGTTAGTTAAATAATTTTATAGTAATTTTAGCTTTGATAGATCGACTTGTTCTGTTTTATCTTTTATGAAAGACAAGATGATAGAATTTGACTATGATGTTCTTGATCGAATTCTAGGTATTCTGTCAGATGATAATAGATATTTTAATATGATTTATTGAAATCATAATAGATTGGGTTATCGTAGTTGTATTAGAATTATTTTTTAGGATGATAGTTTAGGATAAATAAGTAAACCTAGTGCACATCAATTATCACTAGAAAATAGATTAATTCATCATATATTAACATTTAATTTTCTATTGAAAAGAGGTCATAGAGATAATGTATCATACATAGATATTTATCTCCTCACAAACATTCTTTCGGGTGATAGAGTTAATCTGCCATATGTAATGATAAGCTATATAATTGGAATGCCTTGAAAAACCCAAAACTTGTTTGCCCTATGAATCTGTTTTGATTGCTACCTTTAAGGCTTTTGATGTTCCTATCATCGATGATGATGAAGTTGTTGAAGTCAGATCTACAGACACCTATGATAAGTCATCTCTAAGGTATATGGGTTATATTTTTTCTGATAATGGTTGAAAGCGTACATCTATTGGTGAAGAAGAAAGTTAGCCTACTGACATAGCCCAGCCTAATCATCACATGCAGTCTGATCAACAATCTTATAATGTGCATGCATTGTCTACTTGGTTCGATGCACTAGAGACTAATATCAAAGAGGGATTTGCACGTATGGATGAGGGATTCGCATAGTTTGATCAATTCGTACAGTATTTTTATCATCAATTTCCTCCACCTCTATAGGATCATGCAGTGGATAATTAAGCTCTAACTTTTTATTGCACTATTTAAGGCCTTAGATGATGATGTATTATGTACTTTTTTATTTTTTGATGCATAATATTGTTTGTTTTTTAATGAAATTATGTATCGTTAGTCTATATTATTCTAAACTTTATTCCAAGCACTTTATGAATGGATGGGTCATCTAGACTGATCAATTAGGGTTTCGACTAATCGTCTAGACGGGTCTATCATTTAGGGTTTTGGACTTGGTCGATCGTCTAAATCAATCAATCAGGGTTGTGGGTTTGATTTACAGATGGGTCGATCGTTCAAGATTTTTGACTTGGCCGATCATCAAATTGGTCAATTAGGGTTTCAATCGGTCGACCAGGGTATAGCCCTCGACCGTAGTCGATCAACCATGATTATAGGCTAGTCGACCGCACTCCAATCGACTAGTGTCTCAATTGATCGATAGTAGAATATCGAGCAATTCGTGGCTGATCCGTCGATCAACTAGATCAGCTCTAGACAGTGCCAAACCGGTTGACCAACTGTATGGCCGATCGATCGTGCCCGATCGACCAGTGTCTCAGCCGATCGATTGCAAATTATCAAGCGGTCGACCTATTTGGCTCAGATAGTGCCAAACTGATCGACCTAGGTTTTGCTCGATCGATCGGTTCAGGTTGACCAGTGCTAAAACCATCCTAAAAAATTCAGTCAATGTATCGAATAATTAGGGTTTGGGTTCCAATCTACTAAGCTCCAACCAACTCCAACCTACTATGCCAAATGGGTCAAACCAATCCAAAAAAATTTAAGTTTCAAAACTGGATTTCAGATCAGACTTAAAAGACCATCCGAAACCCGAGCGGTCGACCCTCCAAAAATCCTATTCAACCTAAAGCAACAACATAACACCATCTAACCAACAAAGATTCTGTTCAACCTGAAGCAAAATCGATAAATAAATAATTTTATTGATACAACTAACAATCTTAATTTTAAAAACATGTAATATTGAATAAATAAAGTTCAACATAATTCCACATGGATATTATAAAACAAAAAAAAAAGAATCAAATTCCACATGACTACAATAAAATTCACAAAAAAAAAAGATATCAAGTTCTACAAGACGGTCGTCAATTTCTCCTGGGCGGTTGCCGACGACATGGGATAGGTTGGGCTTTACTAGGGCCACCATGCTCCTCAATGCCATGATCGAAATCTATGACAGGTGTCATCTACAACATGATTACCTATAATGCCCATTGTATGACTGAAAGCTTCCTGATGGGTAACTCCAAAATACGCTAGCGGCTTATCAACGGACTGAAACTATGTCATGTCGACATACATGTAAGCCTTAGATGACATATAAGGACTGAATGAAGAAAACTCTGGCATCTGAAACTCTGTGCATGTGGTATACGATTGACTAGTGCTACAGTGCAGATCAGGTAGTACTCTCGATGATGACGGATATTGATAAGGTGATGGTGTGGATCCGACTGCACCATACTCTATGGAGATATACTCGTGCTCATCAAAGGCATGGAGTACCGTCGTGCATATATCCTGTATAACTGGCCCGGAGGTGGATAGAGACTCTGGTCTACAAAGATAATGGATCTATGACAAACTGTCACTCTAAAAAAAAGATCGATCAAATATATAAATAATTTATAAAATAATATAAAAAATTGATGATTACTTATCAGATAATCAAACATCGCATCAGATCGGCAAATGAAATGATGAGTGATGCGATGGTACCACTCCATATAATCATCATAGTAGTGCATGAGACGATCCACTGCTGGTCCATCTATAACATGATCTTGTCGATGCTCCCATATCGCAACAAAATTATGAGTAATGCTCCAATCCTAATTCAGATGACCTCTAAGATCGATATGATATAGTCTGGAATCCATGTCATAGGAAAGTGGAATAACCTGATGGATCCCAAACTATCGCATCACTCTATCAGGATGGTACCACTCTATAATATAAAAACATAGGAGTGGCACCCAATAATGCCATATATCCTATCCAGCAAATCAATAATCTGATAGAAGTGCAAGGACCTCTGGAATATATGGCTGCCATATAATCTTTTTTAAAAAAAAGATATTCTAGATATTAGTATTTTAAGCCAGTTTGAATCAAACACGATCGAAAAATACATGATACACATCGGTTAGAAATTTACCTGCCCAGGTCGAAGATGATCGAGATGATATCTATACATCAGCAGCACATGAGTGGAAACCTCTATTACTGAAAAAGCTTCTCTCCACCTGCATAATTGAGCGTCAACAAGTGATGTTTTAATCAACAAAGCATATGTATGCAAATGATCAAAATCAACATAACATATGTACCTCATGGCTAGTGGGTGGTAAGGCGCCTCCATCCGTCAAATTCATAATAGGATCTATAGAAGATTGATCTAATCTATGGGGTGCAATATAAGAAAACCTATTCCATGCCCACACCCATAGCAAAATCAAGGATCCTGCAATCTACTGTGTATCTATCTTACATGCTCTACAAAGCTCTCTATACAGCCAAGCTAGACCAGCACTACCCCAGCTGTAGTATTCTGCGGTCTCAAAATCAGCAAGTAATGATAAAAATATGAGATGAATTAAGTTATTAAATTTATCTGCAAATAGGCACCCCCCTAACATCTGCAAAATATATGTCCTAGCATAACACTGTATGGTAACATCATCTACAATATTGGATAGCCTATCGAACTGCTCAGCTAACCATATAGCACTCAATCAAGAACTCTTTAGTTTATTAGGGGGTGGGACAACTCCTAGGAGATCGAAATATGCCTACCGTCAATCATGACGTATACTACCTATCACTAGAAGGCCGTCGACTGGTAAACCCAACTGGATGCTAACATCTTTCAAGGTGATAGTACACTCATCATGCAGCAGATGAAACGTATGTGTCTCCATGTGCCATTGCTCTACGAATGCAGTGATCAAGTGTCAGTCTAATGATATAAATCCAACGTGGAAGATATTGTAAAATCCAGCCTATTGTAGATATGGCACTATATGGAGATCCAACGAGATCATTCAAGACCTAATAAGATCCCGCCGTCGACATCGTAAAAAATTGGACTCCTACATCATCAGATAAAAATGGTATATTAGTTAAAGATGCACTTTGATAATTTTGTACAGCAGCTAATGTTAAAATTATAAATAAATGGAATAATAGCTAATGAAAAAAATATACCTGACCATCCTAAATGGCTGATGAGCGATGAGTAGCCTGTGCATGGAGGATAGATGGATCTAATGGACCTGGCTCCATAAATACCATATGTTGCAGCCATATATAAATGTTTGATAAAATGAATATAGATTGCAAAGATTAGAGAACACAATAAAAATTAATATCAAATACCATATGCTTCAAATGATAGAGATTACAAAGTTTCACTTATGTTCATGGTCATGTTCATGAAAAATTACAAATAATATAAGATTCAACATATATTGCACTGATGTTCACTCTTGTTCAGGCTCTATTTGTTGGATATAAATATCTATCATGTCCTTCTTGGCCACAAATCCGACACCTAGGCCTATTGCCAACTTCTGTCCAATCCATTTCATTCCTAAGTCACGAGGATCGTGGTCTTCCACTCTACCGTAATCGTTGGGACTGTGGAACTATCAGTATATCATTTTTTTATTGTGATCAATAATCGTCATACGGGATTGGATAAAATTGATGACGATAACTACGATGGTAAGACTATAATAACCATCAACGTATCACCAAAAATTAATCGATACATGAGCACAAGCAGCTATTAAGTGGAAGCATGGCAAATGATAGCATTGCCATTTCTGACATGTACACATATGCTCTGATAACCTTACCATCTACATATTTCATAATCTTAAAAATATTATATATATTCATTTATTAACAAGAAATTAAGGAAGGTCGTGCGTTAAAAATTCACCTGGGTGTTATTGCCTTTGTTCATATAAGGACCATGGAATATCGTTTGCACTTGAAACATCCCACTTACTCTATCGAATCTTGTTACATTATGAGATGTGGCTTTAGATTGATCGGCAATCAATCGAGTTGTAGCAAAAGGGATAAATCTTTCACCTCTGTATAATGCATCCTCTGCTTGGGCACGTCTTCCATCAAAATATGATACAAGCCGAAAGAAAGTAAGCTATACCAATGAAGTTACCGACAGGAAACGAGTATTTTTTAGCACTCTATTAAAATATTCAGATAAATTTATAGTCATCATACTGAATCTTCGGCCACCATCACATGCAAGATACCATTTTTCTACTAGAATTTTAGACAACAATTAAAAGGCTTATAAGTTCATTTTTTTAATTTTCTTCATATATTTGTCAAACTTTCTGGGTAGTATTTGCATACCTGTTCTCTTCAACATATCTCTTAATCTTGTATTCTTGAATCTAGTGTTGAAATTGCTAGCTACATAGCATAGACAGTATACATGATGTGCATAGGATGGCTACCAACCAAAATATTCATTTTATACAGCAGCTAATATACCTACATGTCGATATGAAATTAGGCAGATATCTCGACGCAGTCCAATAAGAGATCTTAAGCAAGCTATAAACCAACCCCAAGTATCCGTCGACTCTTTATCTACTATTGCAAATGAAAGTGAAAAAAATTGATTATTTCCATCGACAATAGTTGCAATCATCAATTTTTTTCGATACTTTTCATATAAAAATATAGCATCAATACTGATTACAGGTTTACAGTGCTTAAAGCCTACAATCGACGATGCAAATATCCAAAAAATATGATCGAATGTAGCAAATGATGGATGACCACTAGGATCGCTAATAAACTTCACCCAAGATCCAGGATTAAATTATTCTACAATGCGCAACCACTTGAGCAATAAATCATATGACTTATCCCAATCTCTATATACCATTGCCATTGCTTTCTACTTCACCTCCCATAGCTTTCTATAACTGATCATGTAATTGAATCTATTCTTAATGACTGCACTAATAACATTGATAAAAATTATGGATACTCCTTTTATAAGATCATGTATTTCATTAGCGATAAAATTCAAACTAAGTCCAGAGTGATCTTGTGAAAGCACGGCCGAAATACATATATGCAGACCAGCATATCTTGTAATTTCAAAATGATCAATCCACTAAATGGCTTGAAGTTTTTAATTACATTCCGACTCCGTATTCTTACATTTAACAATCCAAAGATTCGATTCTGACTCAACAACCTTGAATTCATGATGTATGTCCACTGAATATTGTCTTACTATAGTTTGTAGTTCTATCTTATCCGCAAAATGGAGCTCTTTATAAAACTCATCATCTCTTTCCTAACTACTATAAGATGCTAGCAATCTAGAAGACATTGATGCATTAGTAGCCATCCAATCAGTGTTTCTTAATGTAACTGAGGGAGCTTCAAACATCGGATAATTTAGATGCTCCATATTATGTGCGAAATGTACATCATGGAATGTACCTACTTGTTGAGCATCACCATCCATACCTTCTTCACTATGTACATTATCTTCCTCAAAAAGCTGATTGTCAATATGGATGGCATCTTCGGCCATCATATAGAGTGAGGCTTGTCAGACAATAGGTTCTGACACATCACTATCCATTGCCAAATGAACCTTCGTATCTCTTGAATCAGTATTCAGTGGAATACTGACCAAACAGGGACTAGAAGCTCCAACATATTCGCTCGTCTGTGTTGTTAATCTAATATCCTGATCGGCTACTTTATCGTACTCTGAATCGAGAATAGTTTTGGTGTCCTTAATAGATTGCACATCAATGTATAACTCCACACCAGATAAACGAGAATGTAAACTTACAATTGAAAATAAAATCTCCATATCTTCATCGTTAGCAATTGGAATAGGTTCATATTTTAGAATTATCGACTGCATAACAATGGAATATCTATATATTACCATTATTCTATTTATACTTCTATTTATATAAAAAATTCTACATAACTTATTCTCCAACTTTTCAAATTTCATTCCATATTTCAATCTAATGGCCTTTTATGGTCGGCTAGTATACTTTATTCCATACGGTCTTTTAACCATAGAAGCATTGATATAGCACAAGACTGTTACTATTTCTGCCATTTTTACTGCCTACAAAATAAATTAATTTGATTAACATAGCTCAAATTATTCAAATTGATCAAATACATGCCATAAATTAATATAACCTAGCACTAAATTGACACAGCTTAATCAAATTAATCTAATTCACATAAGCTAATTCAAAGTAAACTAATTAGTATAACCTAATTTACTTTAAATTAATTTAAATCTAATTTAAATTTAATTAAATTTATTAAATTAACATAAATTATAAAAATTAAAATAACATTAATACAACATAATAGAATATAAAACTATTATAATCTAGATAATTCAATTAACGTAATTATTATAAGTAAAATAAAATAATACAGTATAAATTAGTCATAATAATATAAAAATATTCAAACTAAATAAATTAATCTGATTAACATAGCTTAAATTTTTTAAATTGATCAAATACATGGCACAAAATAATTTAACCTAGCATTAAATTGACACGACTTAATCAAATTAATCTAGTTCATGTAAGTTAATTGAAAGTAAAATACTTAGCATAATCTAATTTACTACAAATTAATTCAAGTTTAATTCAAATTTAATTAAAATTATTTAAATTATAATAAATTAAAATCAAATTAATACAACATTACAAAATTTAAAATAGTTATAATATGGATAATCCAATTAATGTACTTAATCTAATTATTATAAATAAAATAAAATAATACAACATAAATTAATCATGATAATATAAAAATATTCAAACAAAAATAAATTGACTAAACTATAAAAAAAAAAAATTACCTGACTACTGGACCAAAGTAGGCCCAGACAGAGGTTGGGGGGTGCTTGGGGATCGATGGTGGGGTGGGGGATCGAAGGTGGGGCTGAGGAGCTAGAGACAAGAAGCAGGTGGGATCAAACGGCAGGGGATGGTAGGACCGGGTGTGGGCAGGGAACCAAAATGGATTGGACAGGAGAACGGGGGACCGAGGGTGGGGCAGCAAATCAAGAAAGAAAAAAAATAAGATCGGGGGTGGGGCCGGACAGAAAGGCTAAGGGGGATTGGGGTTAGGGCAGGAAATCGAAAAAACCACCAAACGGGATTGATGGAGGGTTGGGTGGTGACCGGGCATGAGGCTGAGGATCGGGCCAGGTGGGGATGCTGTGGTTGGATGGTAGGGGACAAAGGACGGCCAGGTGGGGGGAAGCGACGGGCGAACAGCAGATGGGAGCCAAAGATCTGGCTGGAGGGGTGATCAAACTGAAATCACTGGCTAAGGGGGCAATTTCAGCTGAAATCGCTTGCTCAACGAGCAATTTCAGATTGCACACATGGCACCCACTATTGCACACATGGCGTGCGAGCTAGCTTGAAATCGCCCATTGAGAAGGCAATTTCAGACTTTTATGGTACTTTTGGAAATAAGTTTGAAATAGGGGTAGTTTTGGAATTAAGTATTAAAAAAATAATAATAATAATTCATGGTATTCTATCTCCAATGTTGTCTGGGTCACACAAATAATTGTGCATCAGATTTGGGAAGGTCAACATCGTGCACTCTCTATAAATTTTTAAATTTTTTATATCAACCATTTATTTTGGAGAAAATTTAGTAAAAAACATCTTCTTGGGTTTAAAGTTAAAAAAACTTTTTATTTGAATTTTGCAAAAAAATAACTCTCCATCTCAAATATAACATAAAAATAGCTATCTATAAAAATAAAATTACTTTTATATCCTTATTAATGGATAACTATTCCAGATCCTAATTTCATTCCTCTCTTCCTCCATCCAACTATCTTCTTCCCATAAAAAGAAGAAGGCAGATGTACTATTACCCCCACCCTTCTCTACTCTACAGGCCAGCTGTACTTTTGCTCTCTCTCTTTTCTACTCTACAGGCCAATGGCTGTGCTTCTTCCTTCCTCCCTTTTCTATTCTATAGGTCGGTGGCCGGTTGCTGTGCTCCTACCCTTCCTTTCTTTTCATACCCATCTTCTATTATAGCTTCAATCAAAACTCCATTCTGAAGATCTCCTCCCATCACTTCCACGGCAACTCTCCACTGCAACTCTCTCCACAGCCCCCAATATCTATACTGCAACGATCCCAAGCTCCAGCATTAAATCCCAAAGCTCCTTGACCGACCCTCAATGCCCACGCCCCGAACTCCAATGGCTTCATCTTCTGCCACTAATGCAAGTGCGAATGCTGAACTCTCCGCCATTTGTAAATATAATACTAGTTATCATATCTTTGGCATGAACAAATTGATAAAGCTCTCGAACATTTACAACATTCTCCTATGCAAATAAAGCCATATAACACCCAAAAATGTCATCATGAAGTACCTTACGCCTTTCACAAGGATGCAAGTGAACTTAATTGAGGATAGCAATGTAGCCAACATGTGTCATATCTACTATACAATAAAGAAAGAGGTCATTGATATATTTTTACAGAGCAAAATCCAGCCGAGAGAGAGGATGCTAGAGAGGATCCAGAGATAGGCACATCAAGGTACTCCCACCTATCCTTCTATCCTTCTACGTCATGATTTCATGTTACATCATATGATACTATACTATAAATCATCCATACTGCAGTATTATAACACCACACTTCACGATCACACACACATTGTTGGCCAAGGACCAGCGCACACCCGATGGAACCCAAGGAGGGGTTGCCAGTTGAGGGGTGGTTGTTGACACGGCAACATCCTTGGGGGTTGACCTAGAGGGTCGATCAGCCCCTAGTGGATAGGGATTAAATGGAAATGACCGCCCAACCTACCGCTTGAGGTTATCTGGTTTGATGCGGATCGACTCAGGTGAGAAGCCCCTCAGGTCCGTCCGCAGCACGTTATAGACGCGGGGTTCTGGTGTGCCTTATAAAGGCTAATAAACCCCTCCACTACTATAAAAAAAGTCTACGACAGTGCATACAATTGCAGCAATTTTTGAAATTACTATAATAAAATCTACGATAGTGGTTACAAAGAACCGCTGCTATAGGATCGACCTATAGCAGCGGTTACAAGAAATCGCTGCCATAGTCTGACCTATGACAGCGGTTCTTTTTAACCGCTGCCATAGGTCCAATCTATGGCAGTGGTTCTTTGTAACCGCTGCCATAGATTCGATCTATGATAGCGATTAAGACAACCACTGCTATAAGTTAGACCTATGGTAGCGATTTTTTATAATCGCTACTATACATTGATCTATGACAGCGGTTATTTGTAACCACTGTAATATATATATATATTTTTAAATATTATATAAATTTAAAATTTAATGCTCATCTTCATCATTCATTATCTAAATAATTAACATTAGAGTATCTTCACAAAAGATCACCTTGATCTGATGGTCCTAGCTTCATCGATCAAAAAAATTTGATTTCGATGACCACAAATGATGATGCGATGATCTAATAGATGGAGACCTTCGATAGGTCCAAAAATCTGCAATGATGATCTCAGTTATGTTTGTAGTATACTATCAAAATTTTACTTCAATCAGATATCATTATCTTAGTCAATTTAGTATAGATTAATTTTGGTGGTTAAATGATAAACAAGTGATCAAAGGACCAGACGATATCCGATTATGAGATAATTTTTTTTATCAATGATCTTGACCACTACTTTAATCATTTTTTATGGTAGTGATTATAAAATTTAACTCATGAGACTAAGAATGTTCTAAAATTATACGTCGTCTGATAACCATTCTTGAATTTCGTTGGTTGTTATATGCATGTGCTTGCACTTTTACAATATCTGCTTTACATGAATAGTTCATATGAAAATGATTTGAATTTTACTATCATCATTGTATAAAATGATTAAAATTATAACAAAGATCATTTAACTAAAAAATTATCTCATAATCGGACATCGTTTAGCCCTTTGATCGCTTGTTTCTAATTTAACGGTCGAAATTATTCCATACTAAATTGACATGATAACGATATCCGATTAAAGTAAAACTTTGATAGTATGCTATAAATATCACCAAGATAATTATTATAGATTTTTAGATTGATTGAAGATCTCCATCTATCAGTCATCGCATCATCGTTCATGATCGTCGAAATCAAATTTTTCTGATCGATGAAGCTAGGGCCATCGGATCGAGGTAATTTTTTGTGATGATACTCTAATGCTAATTATTTAGATAATAAATGATGAAGATGGATATTAAATTTTAAAATTATATAATATTTAAAAAAAATAAAAAAAAATTATTTTCAACCTACGACAGTGGTTACTAAAAATCACTGCTATAAATCTATGGCAGCGGTTATGAAACTACTACCGTAGATCTATGGCAGCGGATCAAAAACTGCTGCCATAGATTAGGTTAAAAATTTTTATTTTTTTTTCTTCTGTGCACTCTCTCTCTCTCCCCTCCTCTCCATTGTCGATGAGACTTTATGCATCCTGCCATAGCCTGCCCCCTGCATCCTCGGGCGCCCACCCCTTGCCCTCCTCGGCAGCCACCCCCCACCTTCTCCATCCCCTACCATCGCCCGACCGCCCACCCCTTGCCCTCCCCATCTTCGATTGCCACCCCCGCCCCCCATCGCCATCCCCGACATCCCGCGCGTCCCCCCCTCCCCACCCAACCAATTCCATCCGACACCCATCGCCGCCTCCCATCCGACTGCCCCCCCCCTCCCCCTTGCCTTCCATCACGTGCCCCTCCGGCCCCTCCCCTCTCTCTCCTCTTTCTCTCTCTTCTCTCTCTATCTCACTATCTTGCTCTTATTTTGTAGGTTATCTCTAGCGTCATCATCTTCCTCTAGCACCGTCGTCGATGACCGTCGGAGCTTTCAGTGCGACCCCCTTTCTATAGTCGTAGGTATATATTTTTTATTTTAATTTTATAGTATTATTTATTAATCACTGGACTAGACCTGTCAATGGATCGGATTTGGATCAAAACTTAGATATTCAGATCTAGATCCGATTTTAATTACTGGTACCAGACCCAAATTCGAATACCCGATAGGTTCATACTTGAAGTACCAGACCCGGATCCTAATGGATCCTGGGTATTCGAACTCGATTTTGGAATTCAAAACTAAGAAAGAAAAAGGAATAGAGGGAGGGAGGGGGTCTGGCCTCACCACCGTCATCGATAAGAGAGATCGAGAGAGAAGGAGGGAGGGAGGGAGGGGGTCCAGCCTCGTCGGCATCACTAAAAGGAAGGAGGTTCATTGTAGAATTTATTGGATAACATTTTTTAGATGTTTATATCTTGTTGCTTTTATTTATTGCATTGCATAACGATAGACCCGTCAATTAATTAATGTACATAATCTCCGACATCCATATAATTATATGTAATTGTACAGATGATAGAATTATGTACAATGATCAATTGATTGTCCAATTTGGATGGTTTGAAAATTATATATAATTCTATAGGTAGTTGTAGTAATCAAAGGGTATGCTAAGAATTTCAAATAAAATTTTGGACAGTATTTTTTTTTGTTCTCCCTACATGGAAGAACTTAGGAGAAATACTGCCAAAATTTCATTCGATCCCTGTTGCATATCGTTTGGTTACCATATTGAACTTATAGAATTAATACAATTTTTAAATAGGATAGGACCTATCTTTACCTATTAGTTGGTGATAGAATGAATTTATTGCATATTTATTTATAATGCATTAGTATATAATTTAAGTTCCATAGATGATTTAATTGTAGTATCATCATTTTTAAAATGGATAAGAAGTGGATGAAGTTTAGTAGGCTCTCGCCAGAATATGAGGTAGGACTTTAAAATTTTTTTGATTTTGCTATAAAAAAATTTGGGGACCATGGACTGATCCAATGTCCTTGCAAAAAGTGCATGGATGGACCGTGGCTACCTCGTCAAGATGTAAATAATCATCTCACTATTTATGACTTTAAAGTTGATTATAAAATTTATTAAAATTAACATGATGAGGACAGACCGTAAGGACACGATCAACATGATGGGAGAGTGGAACAAATAGTTCGTGATATTTTTTCATTTGTTGACCATAATGATGGTGCATCTACGTCCATGCCTGATCCTATGATTGATGGAATGAAAAATAATGAGGATGTAGAGAAGGTCCATAAGTTGATGGAGGATACTAATATTTTATTGTATTTCAGATGTAAAAAGATGATGAAGTTGAAGTTCTTAATTCGGTTGTATCATACAAAATGCTCCAATGGGTTCAGTAATAATGGAGTGAACTGCATATTAGAGCTTTTAGGAGACATTCTTTCGGACGATACACAAATTTCAAAGAATAATTATGAGACATCGAAGATTATTGAATAGCTGGGCTTTGCTTACACCAAGATACATGCATGTCCCAATGATTGCATGCTCTATTGGAAGAGGGATGTCAACCAAAATGAGTGCATGAGGTACAGTGTGTCAAGATGGAAACAGAATAAAGATGGCACATCGACTCATGTACCTTAAAAGTTGATGTAGCATTTTTCTTTGATTTTGAGACTATAAAAGTTATTTATGTCGGCAAGGATATTGAAGGACATGAGATGGCATGAAAAAGATCGAACAAAAGATGATACATTGAGGCATCTAGTCGATGGAGATGCATGGCAAAAGTTTAATGAATTACATCCTGACTTTGCACATGAGATATGTAATATGAGGTTGAGCTTGTCGTGCGATGGTTTCAATCCATTCAAACATATGAATACCATTCATAGTGTATGGCCAGTATTTATTCATGTTTACAACCTTCCACTATGGATATGTATGAAAAAATCCTTTGCTTTCATAATAGTACTCATCCCTGAATCGATGGAGGTAGATAATGACATTGATATTTATTTATAGCCAATGAGGAATCAGAATGATCAGTATGAGCCAATTGAGCCTGCATTTGAGTCCATTCCACAGCCAGTTGGACTTTTTACTTCATACCACCTCACTGATTTAAGTATTGAGGAAAGGGATAAGGTACACCGCTACGTGCTCTTCAACTGTGATGTCATTGAGTGGTACATAAGGTGAGTTACTCAATCTTATTTATTTCATAATAAGTAGAAAAAATATCCAATTATATCTAAATTTATTATTTATGCATGCAGCAAATACAAGAAGGTCATAAGAGTAAAATATGGTGCTCCAAGTATGCGGAAGAAAGAGAAAATGCACAACAAAAAATTTTCTGAATAGTTCAAAGATCATGTAAGCGATTATATATTCTTGTCTTGTACAACTTATTTGAACATGTTTACTAATTAAGTGTCATATTCTTAATTAGGTGTGGAGATTGCCGCTCAGTGATGTGAGCTCTGAAGTGCGTGTTCTTTCAATTGATCCTAATCGTACCATGCGTGAGTATAAATAGCTCATCATTAACAGCTATAAGTTTAATATTTACAGCAAATCCATAAATATGGCAACACAAAATAGTGGCATCATGTTGAGTGCCACCATTGGGTGTTATGCTAGCTTGAGGAATTCACAGTCTCGTACAGAGGATTTGAACTATTATGGCGTGGTGGAAAAGATAGTCATCTTGGACAATTATTCTAAGAGGAGGATTGTGTTGATGAAGTATGGTTGGTTTGATGACTTGTCACAGTCTGGGATGAAGACTGATGAGTGTAGTTTTACTCTCGTTAACATGCAACATCATCTCTGCACTGAAGAACCGTATATACTTGCCTCCCAAGCTAGTCAAGTCTTCTACGTTAGTGATCCCTTAGAGCCTCAATGGGGTGTTGTTGTGAAGATGGTGTCTAGGCATATTTTTGATGATATCGAAGTTGATGACGATGTTGGACCATGCATGCAAAGTGCTCCTCTAGGACAAAATTTATCTGGTACTGTTGAGATCCCAGATACATTTGTTAGGAAAGATGGTGATGTCCATATTATAGATGCCACTAGGTGATGACTTCAACATTCTGGTATAAATTATTAGAATTTATTTATGATGTGTTGCTAATATTATTGTTCAACACGTTAAATTTATTGTCCAGAGCTTGCAACCCCCGCCTCTCGAATGACTACGTGGAACTCCGCATCTGAGCCATGCCGGTAGACCGTGCCATGCCATGCTATGGGTCATGTCGGTAGACCGTGCCGTGCCTTGGGCCATATCGTGCCATACCATGTCTTGGATCATGACGTGTCGATAGGCCATGCCGTACCATACCGTACCGTACCATATCGATAGACCCCATGCCATGTCGATAGATACCACAAATATCATATATAGAACGTTATCATATATGCTAAAGATTAAAATGTGCAACTTGGCAGATGGATCAGAAAAATCAACCAAGACTCAAATGAAACATAAAATCTAGACACAAGTCAAAATCATCCAAATTGAACACCAACCCTCAACTGATTTATTAATAATCAGTAAAATAAAAGCTAGATTCAATGCATATAAATATTCCATAAGCCTAACCTAAATGCTCTTAAAAGTCTATTTATTGGCCTTAAAGTTTAAATTTAACCTAATATTGAATGAAAATGTAATCTTGCCATGTCGTGTCAGTAGGTCATGTCGTGCCGTATCGTGCCATACCATGCCTTGGGTCGTGCCATTTTGGTAGGCTATGCCATGTCGTGCCATGTCGGTAGTTCGTGCCTTGGGTCGTGTCGTATCGGTAGACCATGCTGTGGGTCGTGCTGGCCACTAAGAGCATCCATGTCTTGTTGCTTTTGTTTATTGCATTGCATAGTGATAGACCCATCAATTGATTAGTGTACATAATCTTTAGTATTCGTATATTTATATGTAATTGTATGGATGGTACCTAGGCAATATCTTTGATTATTGTTCAACATGTTATATTGGTTAATGTTCATTAACGTTGCAGGTCACGATGGCACCGAAACACCATCTAGCTTTTATCCCTATCTCTCGATGGATTATGCGGGGTTCAGCATCTGAGGAGCAGTCAGAGCATACTCCATCCACCTTCGCATCAACTGCTTAGGGATCTCCACCATCGGCATCTACTCTACCGACGGTATCTGCTCCACCGATATCTGAGCCTCCATCGACATCCACATCTTCGATACATGCTACTCCACTGACATCTGAGTATATATTTTTATTATATTATATATTTATTTTTTATATAGTATTTATATACTTATATATTTACATAATGTATTTTCATTGCAGGTGCATCATCTAGTAGGACATTTTGTAGTTCCATACGTATAGTGCATGTGTGAAACCGCCAGCATCAAATGATGGTACAATATCATATGGAGGGGAGGTCACTAGGGAAGATCGTGTGGGAGATACATTTTTTTTTTGGAGTGCTTGTGAGGCGGTCAGACATTATTTCCGTAGAGCCCAAAGACTGGCAATTGATGGATGATACTATTAGGAATCGGGTATGGAAGGAGATATGGGTAAATGCATCTTAATTATATTTATATATTTTATATGTTTACACTATATTTGATTAGAATAATTTTATAACTGACTTTTGATAACTTTGTGCAGATGAGGTATAACTTTTCTGATCATGAGAGGGCTCGAGATGCCTAACTAAAGAAGATTGGAGAGTTGTACCAGGGCTACAAGGTCAAGCTCTATAGAGGATGGCTCGGACATCGACGAGATACTTCAGAGGAGCTTGTTCCATAGATACAGGACTATCCTCCAAGTCAATGGGAGAGGATGGTTACATATTGAAGGAGCCAGGAGTTCGAGGTAAAATTACTAACTTTTAAATTTTTCAATACGCTTAAAGTTATATTTAAATATTTATTATTTATTTGAATACTTGTTAGACTATCTTCCATCAGAATCAGAAGAATCGGACAGTCCAGGAGTATACGCACACTCTCGGCCATGAGTCTATGACCAGTCGTGTGCATAGAGAGATAATAAATTCTAAATCTTAGTAGATAAATTAAATTAATATTTATTCATATTTTTGATAAACTGATCCATTGTTATAGCTGATGAGAGATGGAGTGATGCCCAGCTATAGCGAGATTTTTTGATTCAGTCGTACGAACAAGAAGGACAAGCCGATGAATGCCACAATCAGAAGAATTTTTGTAAGTATTAAATATATTAGTATATATGATTAGTATTATAGCATATGTTATAAAGTTTTATTTGCACTTATAATTATAGGATCAATTAGATGCGCTTGCGAGCGAGGGCCCAGATACCTCTAGCCCCCATGACCATCTGTCTTAGGTCTTGAAGCCTGAGCACTCTGGGAGGATCCAATGTAGGTCCAAACATACGCCGACCAGCTATTAGTTTAAGATGAGCATCTCTTCACAGGCTTTCGATGTCGTCAATCAGAAGGAGCTTGAGGCAGCATTGGCACGAGCAGATCATGCTGTGATGCGAGCAGATCAGGCTGAGGAGCGTGCATCTTATCTGGAGGATATTATGAGAGATGTGGTGTTGATGCTCAACTCATGTTTTGGATGTGCCTTCACAGACTTTGAGGATATATTGGCGCGCACTCTAGCTCCAGCTCCTCTAGCTCCGGCTCCGACTCCAGCTCCAGCTCCAGCTCCGCCTCCAGCTCGTGCTACATCTCCCGGGGATGACGACGATGTAGATTTAGGAGACTTTTGATATATTTTTTTAAAAAATATTATAATAAATTTTATTTAATAATAAAATTTTAGTATTTTAGAATTATTTTTATATTTATAATATTTTTTGTATTATATATCTCTATATTTATCAGGTAAAATATATAAAAAATTAAAAATTTTATATTTTTTTAATTATTTAGAAGCTACGGCAGCGATTCTACAATCGCTATCGTAGACATACCAATCGCTGTTGTAGGTAATGTGTCAACTGCTGTATTTGATCTATAGCAGCGATTTTTAAACCACTGCCATAGGATTGTCTATAGCAGTAGTTTAAAAACTGCTGCAATAGGGTCTATATAGCAGTGATTTTAATAACCATAGCAACAATCACTGCCATAGACCTACGACGATGCCTGTAGTGGCAGCGGTTAGCTAACCGCTATCATAGCCTATAACAATGATTTTTTGGACTACGATAGCGATTACAAATCGTTGTCATATTTCGATTCTATAGTAGTGCTCCTTCTAATAGGCAATTGCCTTTTAGAAGAGTGGTTAGGGGCTATGGTCCTATAGATGGTATCAAAGCAAGGTTGCAGGTTCGAAACTTGGCAGGCCCTCCAGATGTCGCTAGGGGGATTGTTGGCCAAGGGTCAGCACACATCCGATGGAACCTAGGGAGGGGTTGCCAGTCAGGGGGTGGCTGTTGACACGGCAACATTCTCGAGGGTCGACCTGAAGGGTCGATCAACCCCTGATGGATAGGGATTAAATGAGAATGACCATCCAGCCTGCCGCTTGAGGTCGATCTAGCTTAATGCGGGTCGACTTAGGTGCGAAGCCCCTCAGGCCCGCCCGCAGCACGTTATAGACGTGGAGTTCTGGTGCGCCTTATAAAGGCTAATAAACTCCTCCTTCTAATAGGCAATTGCCTTTTAGAAGAGTGGTTAGGGGCTATGGTTCTACACACACATACACAAATATATAGATATACTAGATAAGAAATGTGAAGCATATTTAGTTCATTCGTTTGATACTAAAAAAGCTTTTTTATTTAAAAAATTTAGCATGCAAAATTATTCTATGTTGCATGTATTTTATACTTATCTAGTCTTTGCTGATACTAAGAAAGTCAATTTTTATACTACTACAAATAAAGTCAATCTACATACTACATCTGAAATAAAACTCTATACTGGATTACTCATTTATTGTACTACATTACATGATTCTAGCACTATGCATGCGTATATATACTTTCTAAGTAACCATACTGCATTGCCCCTATTAATTTTGTATTATTCGCTTTTAACACTGTGATGTTCCTTTATGATACTATATTATTTACTTTTGATACTGCAATATATCATTTTTATATTATATTAGTTACTTTTGACACTACGATGGCTCTTTCTATACTGCAAATGTATCATAAACCTTTTAAAATTCTTTTGATAGAAAAGAAGCAAGATATTTTAGAATACTAAGAATGAGTATAAGTGGTACTTACAAACATTATTTCATCATTTTTTCTATAAATCGGCATAAATTGAAAATGAGGATTATAACAATATGGATGATCTTGATGACAATACCACTGGTGTCGAGATAATAATTACACGAAAGGGGTTGATCAAAGGAGAGGGTCAACACTTTTGCAATGCTGAACACTTTAGAGTAGCTATTAAAGATTAATTATTGCATTGCACATAATTGTAACTATATCTTCAAGAAGAATGATTTTACGAAGATTATAGCTAAGTGTTAAATAAAATCTTGCCTTTGGCATGTCTATGCTGCTAAATCGAAAAGAGAGGAGACATTCTCTATTAGAAAGTATAACCTCGTGCACATATATGACAATGGTCTCAGCACTAGAAGTCATGCTAAGGTCACATCTTCTTGGATTGCTGAGAAAGTTAAGAAGAAGACACGATCCATGCCTCACAATCGGCCTATCAAAATTATGGCCAATATCCATGAAAAATATGACATGTTGCTCAAGTACTATCAAGCATGGCACAGGAAGAAAATGACCATACATGATATTCATGGTCTCGATCATCAATCATATGATAAGCTTGAGCCTTATTGTAGAGCTCTCAAGTTAGCAAACCCAAAAACCATCACAGACAATGAGGTTTTTAAAGATACAAGAAGTTTCCATCGTACTTTCATCAGCCTTGGAGCGTGCATTATAGGATTTCATGCTGGATGTAGGCCTATGATCTTCATGGATGGCATCCACATCAAACATAAGTACCAAGAATGCCTTCCAAGTGCCACCATAAAAGATATGAATAATGGTATTTTTGCCATCAGCTTCGTCATTGTCCAACAAGAAAATGATGAGAACTGGTGGTGATTTTATGGAAAGCTATGACATATCCTCTCCTATCCGAATGGCTCATTGATTAAGCAATACACTTTTTACTCTGATCGTCAATCTGGGTGTATTAAAACAGTCAAGGATTGGTTTTCAGAATATCACCATGCTTATTACCTATGACATCTTATGGATAACTTTAGGAAGTAGGCACCCACTATTTTGTTGCATGATACATTCTTAGGATATTCTGGATATTTTATTGTATATACTTAGTACTGTACAATAGATTTTTTGATACGTTCTTAGAGTGTTTTGGATATATACTTTATTGTACATACTTAGTACTGCATAATAAAAAATGGCACACACCTTTATATAAAGGAGATGAATTTAGTACTGTTAGGGATAAATCCTGCTCCCGCCAAAGTCCAGTCCACACACTTGGCCTAACACAACGGGCGATCATAGAAGTGCTTCGATCAAGAATTCTCCTCTAGCGGTCAAATATCCAAACCCCTTTAGCCGACCGAACTCTTTTCGAATCTCTCCTTCAGATAGATGTATATAGGAGCCAAACTCCTTCCGAACTTCTTGGAGATAAATTCCACTCCTGCCAAAGTTCAGTCTGATGCTTGGCCTAATGCAATAAGCGATCACAAAAGAGCTTCGATCGAAAATTCTCCTTCAGTGATCAAATATTAGTCAAACTCCTTCAGCCGACCGAACTCCTTCCAAACTTCTTCAGTGACCGAACTTCTCTCGAACTTTTTCAGTGGTCGAACTCCTCCCAAACTCCTCCAACGGTCGAACTCCTCCAGCGATCAAACTCCTCCAGTGATCGAGCTCCTCTCGAACTTCTTCCACAGTCGAACTCCTCCAAGGGTCGAACTTCTTTCGGACTTCTCCTTCAATCAGATTTCTCCAGCAGATTGCTTTCAAATTTCAGCTAGCACTCCTTTCGGATGATCCCCTCTAGCCGTTGAGTTTGAACTTCTTTGAAATTGATGTATGTCAAAGTTCTTCATCGATTAACGCCTGCTTCTTTCGAACTTCGATTATTGAATCTCAACGAATGGTTACTATCAATCTGACGACACCTCTCTCTCTCTCCATATCGAACCCCATGTGGCCTCAAGTGGCTCAGTATCCGACAACTATGACTGTCGCCATCAGTCTACTATAGGTGGCACCTCCCTCCATGACAGACTTCATCAGACCTCGAGCGGTCCGCTATCAGATGGCTGCAGCTGTCACCATCAATCTGCTACAGATTTCATCTATAAAAAAAAATCCTCCAGATATATTTTCTCTAAGCTCTCTTCTTCTTTCCAAAACTCTGCCAAATTTTTTTTTGAGTACTCCATTTTTGTTGGCCAGAAGAGCTGACTTGATTGTCGGAGAATCCTACCGGAGCCACCACTACCGACTCCGGACGAGACTTTATTTTGCAAGTCATCGATAGCGACCTCATCCTCCTCCACTCCAATTCGATCCGACGTCAATCAGATTCTGCACCAATAAATACTATAATATAAATTATTGATACATCCTTAGTGTATTCTGGATACTTTATTTTATGCACTTAGTGTTGGAAATCAAGTAGGGCATGTAGCATGCAATTCGAAACTTTTTCAAATATTTATAGTAGTAGAAGCTAAAATTAATCAAATATTAATTCTACAGCATGCATTGATTATATCAATTACCCTACTCAGAATCTAGACATGTTAATATGTAATTTAAAATTTAAATACGATCGATCAGTAAATCGCATTTGCAGATCGATTCAAGTTCAGAATTCGATATCTGTGCGTGGATAGCTGATCTCTATGATCTGAATCCACCAAAAGAATCTATGGTATCATGCTATAGCCACACACTTATCCGACCTCTATGGATAGTCCATATGGAGCTTCTGATCCTGATCAGCTCCATCGGAGTGCTAGCTCCTCACCAGAGCCTTCGATAGTTGATCTCTATCGATCCAATTGATCATCTTTTTTTTGATCTTTTAGATACTCTAAAAATTTAGAACATGTGCTTCGAAGGATGATGAAGTGATGTTTTAAATTTGGTGATGATCCGATGCTCATAACACTCAATCTCTCCATCCGAACCTAGAGTCCCAACTCTAGAATTTTGCATTCATCAAAAATCTTGATGCCCAGAAACTCTCTCACGCCCTTTCTCGAATGAATTTCTCTATGAAACAAATTTTCACAAATAGAGGGGAGACTCTCTCCTACAGGTTGCCTACATTCAAAATAATTTTAAATTAGTGAATAAAGAAAACAAAATTCAAAAATGGCATGAGAGGAAGCATGGGCGCAAGAGTGCTATTCTCTCTCTCTGGACTTTTCTCTCACCCAAGGTAAGTGCACCCCACTAGATTTCTCTCTCTAAGAAACCTTCCCATGCCTCTCTCTGATCCTTCACATAAAACCATGCATGCTTAGGTGAAAAATATTTTTAAATGGGCAACCATATTGTACATTATGCGTGGATAGGATAAGTGGTTTAAACTTGAATTCAAAATTCAAGTTTGATTCTTATCCACTTTCAACACCTACTAGAAGTGGGTAACGCATAGAAGGACTCTCCTTCTATGCACCCATGCTGAAAAGCACATCAAAATGTGCGACAAAACCAAAATGGGACGTGGAGAGGTGAATGGATAAAGATGGAAAGTTAGAGAGTTAACCAATAGTTTTGAATTCAAAATTCAAAATCAATATCAACTTGATCCAACTCTTGGACCAGGTCAAAAGCTAAGGAAGAGGGCGACAACTTCATATATTAGCATGGAGAAAAGTCACACACATCCCATAATGTGCGTGAGGAAGGGAAAGGTCAAAATAGGGTGGCGCATGGAGAAAGTTTAAATTCAAACTTACTTTGAAATTTCCAAATTGGTTTTAACCAAACCAAAATTTCAAGATCCAATTAGATGAGGTTAAACCCAACCAAAATAGGCTTAACCCAATCCAACAAAATTCTAATTAAATTAAAAATTAATTAGGTCCAGCCCTTGATCAAATCAGGGTCAAATCTTTCATAGTGATTAGGTCATCTTATGATCTGATCGGATCAAACCCAATCAAATTCAATTCGATCGGACTTAATCGAATCCTAATCGCTCAATCAAATTAAGCTAATCAATAATTAAATTACTAATTAATCCTTCAATAATCATAAAGTTTCAATCGGATGGATGTCCAGATAATAGAGTCCCATCAACATGAAACTTTTGAAGAGTTTCAAATCAGTAGAACTCTTGAACTCAGTATCCCAAATGAATGAAACTCATGATCATAGAGTTTTAGATCAGTGAGACTCTTGATAAGAGAGTTTCAGATAAGTATGACTAAGAGTTTCAGTCCAATGAGACTCTTGGTCATAGAGTTTCAGTTCAGTGAAACTCTTGACCATAGTATCGTAGATCATTAGGACTCATAATCAGTCATCAGATCAGGTAGGAACTCCTTATGTGTGTGACCCCATAGGTTCAAATTCTAATTTGGTAGCACAAGAACTAATTTTCTGTACCAATCGATGTGACCATCTAGCAATGATACCTGATATTCAGATAGGTCAAAAAATCGTAATGCAATAATGACGAACCTATGGTATATGGTTACCGTATAAATCATCCTCTTGATCTCGATGCTCAAAGGATGATCTAGGATTTACTGCTAATCCTATAATTCATTCATAATATATTTTAAAATTCAGTGTCCATCGAATGGACCATCCCTACTGAGGATTTGCTAAATTGAAATACAGTGATGCACTTGCTCCAATACTTAGAGGGATCAATCCTATCTTGACTCACACACCGACTTCATAAGTACTTGACTGCACCCAGTAGCCTTCCATCATTGAATTAGAAATTCAGATAGTTCGGTACCTAAGTGCAGTGAGTTGCTTGCAAGTCATCATAGTGATCTCAGATCTAAAAGATACTTAGACCCATATCCTTCGCGAGTAACTCTTGACAGTAGAGAGCTCCGTAGTTGGATCACATTTAATGAAATATATCTCTATACTTCACCTGCATACCATAACAGTATATCTATATTTCTTGGTTGAGAGGACAACCAATACTTATAGCACACAATAACCTACACTTAATACGTTGTTGTCCTGGATAACAACGAATCATTTGGTCATGAATTGATTTTAAAAACTAAACGATAAATCCTCCTTTGTCGAGTCTAAATAGTTTTAAGGGCTTCATCACATGAGAGTTCATTATAAAAAGATAAAAAAAATGATAAAATATTAAAATAATAATTTTATTTATTTATAATAATTTAAGTATAATTATATTTAGCTCAACCATCTACAAAATAGATGATTGACTTTAGGATACATTTTCCAACAACTCTCACTTAGACTAAAGCCACTCAGAAGAGTATCGAATACCCATCTTTCATTTATGATTGTCAAACTCTTTGATTTCGAGAGTCTTAGTAAAAGGGTCGGCCACGTTTATCTTTCCATCGATCTTCTGAAGCTCGACGTCACCTCATTTCATAATTTTTCATATAAGGTCATAGCATCGCAGAATATGTTTGGTGCGCTGATGTGCTCCGGCTCCTTCGCTTGAGCTATGGCTCCAGTGCTGTCATAGTATAGCAGAATCAGACCATCTAAGGATGGTACCACTTTCAGCTCATCAATGAATTTTTATAGCTACATAGCTTTCTTTGCAGCATCGGATGCCGCGATATACTCTACCTCGCACACAGAATCGACTATAGTGTGCTGCTTGAAACTTTTTCATCATACCGCTCTATCGTTCAGGATAAACACATAATCTGACACATTCTTACTGTCATCATGATCTGACTGAAAATTGAAATCAGTGTATTCCATAAGTTTTAAGTCAGTATTTTCATAGATAAGCCACTGGTCCTTGGTATTTCTCAAATACTTCAGGATTATCTTCATAATCTTTCAATGATTCTCATCTGAGTTAGACTGATATCTGCTCACTATTCCTAATAAGTATGCCACATCTGATCTTGTACACATCATGACGTATATAATAGAATCCATTATCGAAGCATATGGTATTCTACTCATATGCTCTCTCTCTTGAGGAGTTGTCAGACAATCCCTCTTCGAGAGCGAAATTTCATGGCCTATCAGAAGATAGCCTTTTTTGAAATTCTCCATGCTGAACCTCTTCAGCAAGGTATCAATGTATGTGGACTGAAACAATCCAAGCAACCTTTTAGATCTATTTCTATAGATCTTCATCCCTAGGATATAGGATGCTTCTCCCAAATCCTTCATGGAAAATTGCGATGATAGCCAAACCTTTATTTCCTGTAAAGTGGGAATATCATTTTCGATCAAGAGAATGTCATCGACATACAATATAAGAAATACATTTATAGAACCATTAGCCCATTTATACATACAAGATTTCTCTCCGTTCTTAACAAAGCCATATATTTTGATTATCTTATTAAAATGCATGTTCCAACTCTAAGATGCCTACTTCAATCCATAGATGGATCTCTGAAGTCTGCACACCTTGGACTTGTCTGTGGATGTGAATCCTTCAGGCCGTATCATATACACCTCTTTGTCTAGCTCTTCATTAAGAAAAGATATCTTTACATCCATTTGTCAGATCTCATAGACTAGATATGCTGCTATCGCAAGCATAATCCGAATTGACTTGAGCATTATCATCGGAGAAAACATCTCGTCATAGTCAATACCATAATGATTACGATATTTCTTAGCAACTAGACGAACTTTATAGATCTCCACCTTTCCATCTGCATTCCATTTTTTTAAAAAAATTTACTTACACCCAATGGATTTTATTCCTTTAGATGGATCAACCAGTGTCCATACACTGTTGATCTTCATGGACTTCATTTTGGACCATGGCTTCTAGCCATTTATCGGAGTCAGATCTCTACATGGCATCTATGTAGGTGATCAGATCCTCATCGTTCTCATCGAATTCAATAGGATCATCATTCTGGATCAAGAAATCATAGTATCTATCCGATTGATGCAGTACTCTACCAGATCTTCTTGGTGCCTCTTTAATGGGCTTTGAATTTGATCTTATCAAATCCAGTTCTGCAAGTTCACTAGAATGTGTCAGTTCTTTCACCTATCAAACTTCATTAAGCTCAACATTAGAGGCAGCTGTTCCTTCAATAAGGAACTTCTTTTCCAAAAAGACTGTCCTATTATTGACGAACACATTTTGTTCTTTAGTAAGGTAGAAGTAATAACCCCTAGTTTTCTTAGGGTACCCTATGAACAAGCACTTATCAGACCTAGGTCCAAGCTTTTCTGATTGTAAATATTTTACATAAATCGGACATCCTCAAATCCTAAGATGAGAGAGTGTCGGCCTACGCCCAGTTCATATCTCATATAGAGTTTTTACGATAAACTTGCTCGAAATATTGTTCAAAATAAAGCAAGCAGTCTCAAGTGCATACCCCCAGAATAAAATTGGTATACTTACAAACCCCATCATAGATCGAATCATATCTAACAGGATCCAATTCCTCCTTTCAGACACACCATTATGTTATGGTATTTCAGAAAGAGTCCATTATAAGAGAATTTCATTCTCTCCTAGATATGTCAGAAACTCTTTGAAAAGGTATTCACCTCCTCGATCAGATCGAAGAGTTTTAATGCTCTTTCCAAGTTATTTTTCTATCTCATTTCGATATCGTTTGAACATTTCAAATGAATCAAATTTACTCTTCATAAAATAGACGTACTCATACCTAGATAGATCGTCAGTAAATGTAATGAAGTAGTAATACTCATCTCTAGCACATGTGTTCATAGGTCCATATACATCAATATGTATTAGATCTAGAAGTTCAGAGGCTCGTTCATCTTTTCCAATGAAGGATGATTTTGTCATCTTACCATGAAGACAAGACTCACTGGTATTCAATGATTCACAATCATAGATGTCAAGAATATGCTCCTTGACTAACCTGTTGATCATGTTCTTGTTTATATGATTGAGCCTATAGTGCTAAAGATAAACATCAATGACATTATCTAATTTTGATCATTTATTTGACGTGTATATTATACTAATAGGCTGTGATAAAATGTAAATACCATTTTTTAATTATCCTTGCATTACTGTAATACCATTCATAATGATATCATAATAATTTTTATTTATTGATAAATAATAACCATCCTGGGTTAAAAGTTTAATAGATATTATGTTCATCATAAAAGATGGATAATAGTGACAGTTACTTAAAATAATATTTTTATTTTTAAAAAATAGCTCAAGAGTTTTCAATGCTAGGATTGAAATTTTTCTTCCATCCTCAATATTAAGAAATCTTTCATTGTCCTTAAATTTTCTACCAATTTAAAATTCATGCAATGAATTGCATATATGAACTGGACTTTCGATATCTAATACCCAGGTAGATGTATCACAAACAGTAAAATTGCAAGGTATTATCATATAACATCCTTGCCCAGCAACATATTGCTAGTTATCTCTGTTCAGCTTATTCAAGTTAAGAGGATCATTCCTCTTTGGGTCTGCCTGATTAGGATCAATACTAGATTTCTTATAATTAGGTCCTAAATGCTTGCCACTGTCCAATAGTGAACGGAGCAGACTTGCACTAACCATTCTATATATCTTAAAGAAAAATATGAAACGTAATTAGTACTTAAATAAATTTAAATCCTAAAGACTTGAACTTTAGTCTAAAGATTCTTCCACTATTTTTAACGAATTGGTAGCCTCCACCTCCAATTTAAGGAATTGCACTAACTCCTTAGTGGGTACTGAAATTCATATAAACTACAAACGAGCCTAAGAAAAGCTCTGGCTAATCCATGTGCATCTACAGGTAGGTTCATAATTAATTATTTTTTAAAATAATTTTTAGTAATTAGATTTTGGCCCAGAAGCCAATTCAGTAGGCTATGACCTCTATTGAAAAGATCTGGTTAGGTCCAACCATTAACATGATTGACTTCGGTGCATCAAACCAATGATAATCAGGTCCAAGAAAAGTTCTGGCTAATCTAATTATCATTAAAAGAGTGCAACCTAATCATCATATGATGGATAGTAATTTCAATATCCAAATGAACATCAGGTGTAAGGCACCTCCAATATCCATCTAGAAAATTGGACTCATTACTATTCATTTTAATGGAAGGCTATAACTCGGTTATCTCCATAACTTAGTCATTTTAAGGATCTAATAATTTAGAGGACTTAGGTTACTTATGATTTAAGGATAGAAAGGATATGGACCAAATTTCTCCCACTGACTTCGTCAAGTCAAATCCTCCCATTGACTTCACCAAGTCAATAGGTTAGGACTAGGATCAATTTAGATCCATGGGCACCTTATTCAATCTTATTGATTGAAATCAGTTAAACTGATTTTTAATGACATGGGTCAATCCGAATCACCAAGTGATCTAATCAAATCTCAATCGACCATGTCGGTCAGGTAAGTAAGATCAGTAGAAGGGATACACCATTAACTCATCAAAGATCGAATCAGTACGAGTAGCTCCCAATTAAAAATCACTGATCTAAACTGTCAAACTTATCTTAGACACCAATTGATTAATTAGGTTTAATCTGATCAACCTAGTAATTTCGGGCTTAACCGCATAGCCATGAATCAAGTCCATCTTGGTCTAATTAAAGACATAGACTTATCCAACTATAACTATTGAAGCTGATTCTAGAGTATCCTTGATCTAATCTAATTCAACACTTGGTTAGATTTGATCAATTACTCTAGATTAATCCATTCTTTAACTAATCTTAGGTCTAATCTAATTAATGAATCTAATTCATCTAATTCTTTAATCCACAGTCTTATGACTATGTCTTAGAATCTTTAATTCATAATTCTAGATTCTATAAATAATACTTAATTTTTTTAATTAAGTTTTTAGACTGATGGGTTAGGGTTCAACATTTCAAAAATAATTTTTAAATTTTGAAAGATTTTTTTTATTTTTTGTTATCCAAATGGGTTGACTCGTTTCAAAAATGGATCGGCTCATTTCTCAAATAGCAACCTATTGTTAGTTTTAAACAGAAAATAAAACATACTAAAATTAAACCATGAACTATCTTTTAGATCTAATCTAAATACATTCATGTTTAACTTTTTAACTAAAATAATTTCAATCATAAAATTTTTTTCACTGTTCATCTTAATAAATGAGTTCACGGTGGCACCCCTACCACCATAAAGGATCTCCACTGAATGAAAAGAGATGACCTTTAAATTATGCTTGTCCCTTATAATCGAACGACTTGGTGGCTCATTCATTCTCGATTACTAAGCTATCTGGATCTAACATATCATATATGTAAGTATTTAAATTTTTTAATTAATATATTAGAACATGTCAAGCAACCTCGCTCTGGTACCACTGTTGGAAATCAAGTAGGGCATGTAGCATGCAATTCAAAACTTTTACAAATATTTACAGCAACGGAAGCTAAAATTAATCAAACATTAATTCTACAGCATGCATTGATCATATCAATTATCCTACTTAGGATCAAGACATGCTAATATATAATTTAAAATTTAAATGCGATCGATCAGTAAATCGTATATGCTGATTGATTCGAGTTCAGAACTCGATACCTATGCATGGATAGCTGATCTCCATAATCTGAATCCATCAAAAGAAGCTATGGTGTTGCACTATAGTTGCACACTTATTTAACCTCTACGAATGGTCCACACAGAGCTTCTGGTCTTGATTAACTCCATCGAAGTACTAGCTCCTCGTCGGGGCCTTCGATAGTTGATCTTGATCGATCTAATCAATTATCTTCTTTTTGATCTCCTGGATACTCTAGAAAATCAAAGCATATGCTTTAAAGGATGATGAAGTGGTGTTTTAAATTTGATGGCGATACGATGCTCACAACACTCGATCTCTCCACCTGAACCTAGAGTCCCAACTCTAGGGTTTTGCATTCACTGAAAATCCTGATGCCCGAAAACTCTCTTATGCCCTTTCTCGGATGAATTTCTTTATGAAACAAATTTTCACAAATAGAGGAGACTCTCTCCTACAGGTTGTCTACATTCAAAATAATTTTAAATTAGTGAATAAAGAAAACAAAATTAAAAAATGGTGTGAGAGGAAGCATGGGTGCAAAAGTGCTATTCTCTCTCTAGACTTTTCTCTCGTCCAAGGTAAGTGCGCCCCACTGGATTTCTCTCTCTAAGAAACTTTTCCATGACCCTCTCTAATCCTTCACATAAAACCATGCACACCTAGGTGAAAAATATTTTTAAATGGGCGACCACAGTGTACATTATGCGTGGATAGGATAAGTGGTTTAAACTTGAATTTAAAATTCAAGTTTGATTCTTATCCACTTTCAATGCCTACCAGAAGTGGGTAATGCATAGAAGGACTCTTCTTCTATGCACCCATGCTGAAAAGCACATCAAAATGTGCGACAAAACCAAAATGGGGCATGGAGAGGTGAATGGATAAAGATAGGAAGTTAGAGAGTTAACCAATAGTTTTGAATTCAAAATTCAAAACCAATATCAACTTGATCCAACTCTTAGACCAGGTCAAAAGCTAAAGAAGAGGGCAACAACTTTAGATATTAGCATGGAGAAAAGTCACGCACATCCCATAATGTGCGTGAGGAAAGGAATTGTCAAAATAAGATGGCGCAGGGAGAAAGTTTAAATTCAAACTTACATTGAATTTTTCAAATTGGTTTCAACCAAACCAAAATTTTAAAATTTAATTAGATCAGATTAAATCCAATCAAAATAGACTTAACCTAATTTAATAAAATTTTAATTAAATTAGAAATTAATTAGATCCAGCTCCTAATCAAATTAGGATCAAATCTTCCATAGCGATTAGATCATCTTATAACCTAATCGGATCAAACTCAATTGAATCCAATTTGATCAGATTTGATCAAATTCTCATCGCTCAATCAAATTAAGCTAATCAACAATCAAATTACTAATTAATTCTTCAATAATCATAGAGTCTCAATTGGATGGGTGTCCGGACAACAGAGTTTCATCAACATAAAACTCTTGAAGAATTTCAAATCAGTGGAACTCTTGAATCCAGTATCCTAAATGAATAAAACTTACGATCATAGAATTTTAGACCAGTGAAACTCTTGATAAGAGAGTTTCAGATGAGTTGAACTTAGAGTCTCAGTCCAGTGAAACTCTTGATCATAGAATTTCAGTCTAGTGGAATTCTTGACCATAGTGTCCTAGATCATTAGAACTCATGATCAACCATCTGATCAGGTAGAAATTTCTTATGTGTGTGATTCCATAGGTTTAAATCCTAAGTCGATAGTACAAAAACTAATTTTCTGTACCAATCAATGTGATCATCTAGCAATGATACCTGACGTTCGGATAGGTCGAAAAGTCGCAATGCAATAATGACGAACCTATGGCATATGGTTATCGTATAATTCATCCTCTTGACCTTGATGTTCAAAGGATGATCTAAGATTTACTATCGATTCTAAAATTCATCTATAGTGTATTTCAAAATTTAGTATCCATTGAATGGATCATTCTGATCAAGGGTTTGCTAAATTAAAATACAGTGATGTACTTACTCCAATACTTGGAGAGATCAATCCCATCTTGACTCACACACTGACTTTATAAGTACTTGACTGCACCCAATAACCTTCTGTCACTGAATTAAAAATTCAGATAGTTCGGTACCTAAGTGGAGAGAGTTGCTTGCAAGTCACTATAATGATCTCAAGTCTAAGGAATACTTATACCCATATCCTTCGCGAGCAACTCTTAACAATAGAGAGCTCCGCAGTTAGATCACATTCGATAAAATATACCCCTATACTTCACCTGCATGCCATAATAGTATCTTCATATTTCTTGATTATGAGGACAACCAATACTTATGGCACATAATGACCTACACTTGATACGTTATTGTCCTAAGTAACAATGAATCATTTGATCGTGAACTGATTTTAAGGACTAAACAATAAATCCTTCTTTATCGAGTCTAAATAGTTTTAAGAACTTCATCACATAAGAGTTCATTATAGGAAGATGCACAAGAGTGATGAAATATTAAAATAATAAGTTTATTTATTTATAATAATTTAAATATAATTATTTTTAGCTCAACCACCTACAACCTAGATGATTGACTTTAGAATACATTTTTCAACACTTAATACTGCATAATAGATTTTTAATACATTCTTAGGATATTCTGAATACTTTATTTATGTAGTTAATACTACATAATAGATTTTTCATACATACTTAGGATATTCTGGATACTTTATTATATGGACTTAGTACTGTACAATAGAAAATGGCACACAATATTAGCACATGGGAGATATTTCTAATATATGCTTGCTAACACCACTTTCAGGTATTTATCAAATATCCAGCATTACACAAAAAAAATATTGATGTGTAGTTTTCAAGTCTCTCGCATATGTTACAATGCGAACAGAGTTCAAACAATATTTTCATGACATAGTCTCTAAGATGTTGTTGACTAGGGATTGGATCTTAAGTACCCAGTCTGCGCAATGGGCTAATGTATTTTTCATAGGTTGTAAGTAGGGAGTGATGGACAACAACTTAGCAGAGTCTTTTAACCAATAAATCTTAGCTGCGAGGTTCCTTCCTATCATATCTTTCATAGACCACATAATATCACAAATTATGAAAATGCATCATCAGAAGTGTCAGCAAGGAGCAAACAACATGGTCGTCTTGGTCCTAGACAATAAAAGAGGCTTCAAAAAATCCATCGAGAGAGCCGCACATCAAGCCTTCATATGGTGAGTAGAATAAAGTATGAGGTGTTGGATGGGAAAGAATGACATGTAGTTGATTTATCGAATAGAACATATACTTGCAAGAAATGGTAATTAAAAATGATCCTTTGCAAGCATGCTTGCACATCCATTGAAGAAAAGGATGATACTCTTCATTCTTATTGTGATGACTTTTTTATCGTTGAGACGCACCAACCTGCATATAGAAAAATCATCAATCCTGTCCCCGCTATTGAGATGTCATCTACTACTGTCTCAGTGCAAATGATCAATATCATGCCATCTATAACTGTGCTGCAGACAAGCCATCCTAAGACTAGGAGGTTTCCATCTTAAGTTGATACGCATCCAACTAGGTGCATGCGTTGTCACCAAACTGGCCACTATCGGTGCACATGCATGAAGAGAATCTCTTAGGAGCTTAGATATTTTGTTTGATTTGAAAGTTATATTTTAGAGGTGATATTTTGGGGTATCGACCGTATTTGATACTTATTTTATTATGATAATATTTTTGAATACTGATACTACGTTATTGCCATAGGATGTAACTGGTGATACTTTTAGATACTATGTAATTGACTAACAATATATTTCTAAATAATTCTAAAATTATATTATTATATTATAATTATCAATTACTTTTGGACACTATAATTGGCCAACCATTCTTGTCTAAATAATATTGATACTGTATTATTGCGTTATAATACTTCATTCTATAATTAGTAATATTTTTCAAATGACTAGCTATTATAACCTTATTATAGTGCAATGAAGGCATTTGATACTGTGTTGTTACATTATGTTACTATAATGAAGGCATTTGATACTGTCTTGGTGAATTATTTATCATTTTGTATTAAGAACTTTAATTATTATTTTATTTACCTTTTTTATCTAACATGGTCGATATTTTCTTTTAGTATTTCATTATCCTACAACAATGACGAGCGTAATAAATGGAAGAGGGGTCGGATGCCAAGAGTTTACAAGACAATAAGGAGGGCTAAGATCACTATTTGAATGCAGTAGTTGCGCTATGTATTAATAATTGTTTCATGATATTATTATATAATTAATAATACTTTATTATGGAAGAAAATTTGATGGCTGTATGCCATCAATGAACGTTTATGTGTGCTTGTGATTATGATATACATCCTTGTGCTAGTATTAATTTTTTTATAATATTTCTAGTATAGTATGATTTTGACTTAGTATTGTATGCTTTATAATCAAGAAAATATATTTCATCCACTATACAGTATGGTTTATGATCAAAAAAATATGAAGTATGCCATGGAGTCAAACATCATTCCGCAATAATTAAGAATATTAGCAAAATATAATGGTTGAATCAAAACATCATGTATAGTAATATTAAAATATAACATTATTTTATGATAACATAGTATTAATAATATAGTATTATTTTATTATAGTGTAATATTATGTTATAATAGTATAGTGTTACTTTATTCAATAGCATAGTTTTAAGTTAGGATTATCTAAAAGTGTTAATGGTGTGTCTTATTTTATACTTGAGGAGCATTATCGAATATTTATGTATTCATTGAATAATATTTAAGGATATTGAAAAAACACATGGAGATTGTACAAGGTTTAAATTATAGTAACATTGAAGTATGCCATCAAGTCAAGCATCATTCCGCAACATTCAAGGATATTAGTAAAATATAATGGTTGAGTTGAAACATCATGTATAGTAATCTTGAAATATGTCATAATATCTAGCATCGTCATTAATATTCTTCATGACTTTTGTATGCGAATCGGATGGTATTTAGTATCAATGAATATAGAACGGTATATTATTCTTATATGGAAGTATGGTATGCTCCCATCGCAGTACTATTTTATAATAGTAAAGTATTTTTTTATAATAGTATAGTATTACTATTTATTAGTATAGTGTTGCTTTATAATAATATAGTGTTATTTTGTAATAGTGTAGTATTGTTTTATAATAGTATAGTGTTACTTTATCCAATAGCATGGTATTAAGTTAGGATTATCTAAGAGCATAGTATATCATTGGAGTATGGCATGTTTCTTGTATAGTATTATTTATGACTAGTGCAGTATGTTATTTTCATAGTGAAGTATCAATCACAATATCAAAATGATAACATATCATAGTATTATTAATAACAAAATGACAACTTTCCCAAGTTCATCAAAAATCAAAAATATAAGGTCCATACATCAAATGTCCAAAATATTTAATAATAAAATAATACTTAATCCTTATGCCGCTCAGCTATGTATTTCTCAATGCCCTCCCTTCAAGTACTCTTATGATCTATCAAAATATGATATGCTATATGAGATCTGTACCAATCCATGTTGCAAGTCTTTACCACTGTCCAGAATTCCTCACTGCTTTTAGGGAAGGACTCAATCCATAAGCAAAGGACCCCGTAATTAACATCTTCTTGATCCCGATAATCTAATATATGCTCCACAGAGTAGTCTTCAAGCACAATATCTTGAAAATATTTGAACCATAGTCTGAAAAAGCTTCGCTATATCAAACCATTTATATTTATTAGTGCCTATTTGGCAATGTAAAAGAGTGAATAATGAAATTGAGATTTTGTATTTACAATAGTTTCAGTAGTTCTTTTTGCTACTAAACTTTTTATAGAGTCATAGTGCAAAAATTTTCAATGCATGGTATCAAATATCAAAAAGTGCTAGTGCCACTTATCAGTGGTATTAAGTGGAAGCATTATATAGCGGCATGTAGCAAGTATATAAGGAAAAATATGCTTGAAAGATAAATGCATGATGTTTGTCATCCCCACTATGATTTTTTCCATAGCACCATTATCTGAATATTCTTATTTCTAGAAATATTTTAACATCTCATGCTACCAAAAATTGAAAAGAACAATTTATTAGCAGCTCTATATCATTATACAAAACTCAATATCAATAGCATTATACAATGCATACCATAGACCCCATGCGCATGTAGGAGATGTTACATTGTCTATTAAAGCCTTCTTCATTGGATATAGTTTTCATTATATGCATTCAATAATTGATTACCTATTTATACATACAAATAGAATTCACAAACTTTAGAAGGAGAACTTTGCACTATTATTGTCCTATAATATAATTCACTTATATCATTATGTATCGATTTTGAAAATAATAATTTACATAGGCTCAGCTCTTCAACCCATATAAAACTATATGTGGTATTCTCATTCTATATAAGGTCCCTAAAAATAATGATAATTCACTTATAAGTATTAGAAAAAAGTAATAATTTCGAATATAAAGTGTGCTTACATACCAAAAGTATCAATTGTACGTACGGTTATAATATCATGAGATAGAAAAAAGTCTATCACCATATGCTCTTTTTTTATTATTAAGTTGCGCTCGGGATATTTATAGTTACCTTTGTACCTATCTCGAGCCATGTCAACATCTATTACAATAACATTCTGCATACAACAAAGTATTAATTGACACTTAAAAAGTATCAGATAACTTAAAGAAAGCATCAACTAACTACAAAGCGGTATCAATATACTATCAAAGAAGTATAAAAAAGCTACTACAGTAGTTTCAAAAAAATAAAGATAAAAAAATATTATTTAGCAAGAAAAATATACCAGATGACAGCAAGAAAAAAAAATCGACGTAATATAGTAGAGTAATAATAGGAAGTCCCATACCAGTATTAGAAAATCAAAGATAGGGAAGTATCATATAGCACTAAAAAAATATCAGATAACATAAAAAAAGCATCAATGTGGACCAAAAGAATCAAAAATCAGAACTACTAGAGATAGTATCAGAAAACTATAATGGTATCAGAAATATATAAAATAACTATAAATAATATCAAAAAATCTATTAGCAAATGTTTATCTTGTAACTAGGAGCAACAACAGTTGTCGTGAGATTCTTGTGCCTCCTCTTGTACATCCCATCTACTTAATAGTCTTTCAATTTTTTAGTTAATGTCGATTTTCTATCTACCCTTTTCTTCAACCTTCTGACAATTGAAGAAGGACGTCCATCCTTCTTGTCCTTCTCAATATCGGCATCCTCATTACCCCCATGACCTCCATTAAAGTCATGGTCATCATGATGATGATCATCATCATCATCATTCTTGCTCTTATTTTCCCCCTCCTCCTCCTCCTCCTCCTCTTCTTCCTCCTCATTTATTCCTCATCCTCCTCCTTCTCCTCCTCCATCTTCTTCTTCTTCTTCTTCTTCTTCTTCTTCTTCTTCTTGTCCCTCGTTCTTCTCATCGTCTTCTTCTTGTCCCTCGTTCTTCTCATCGTCCTTTATCCCTCCTTCTCCTCCTCCTCCTCCATCTTCTTCTTCTTCTTCTTCGACCTTCTTCTCGGAGCTAGCATCATCATCAGATATGGGTACATATGATTTGGACCTAGAGTTAGATGAGTTAAAACCATAAAATATCACTTCATGGTCCTTTCTTTCTAGAATGCAGCAATTTTTTTTGCAATTTTTCTTCAATGATTTGATCTTCGCTTTCAAGGTCAAAATCTTCTCATCTTTCTTCTTATTGCTTTCTTCAAGCATCTTGACCTTCTACGCAAAATTTTGGAAGTCCACACCATGAGATGTACCAACAACATCCATTTGTTTCTTCATTCTTCTTCCTTTTTAGCTTTAGTAGTCCTATCAGCATGCACCTGAATAATATTTATACCAATAGATGCTCTACTTTTGAGATACTTATGCTCAAAGGGGGCAAGCTGATACTTCCTGATCTGATGAAAGTATAAACTATCAATAAGACGGTATTATTATATTTTAAGACAATATGATATAAGAGCATTCCGGTACAAAATAATATATGATAATATTATCTTATCGATTGTAATTCTGCTGATCTTCTCTTCAATCTTGTTAATGTCTCTTGACCATTTCACCTTCCACTTGAAGAGACGGAGCTTTATTGTCTTATCACCTTGGGGTATCAAGATGGAGGGAATCATCTCTAGAAATCAAGCCTGCATCAAACAATAGTAAAAGTTATTAAGAAGCTTATTGTTACTACAAAATTATTCACTATAAAACATAAACTTAATACAGTATAATTGCACTTCATACTTACCAACAAACATGATACCACGGCCATTAAAGTAACCGGATAATGGCTTCATCTTGTTCTCCCAGTCATGTATCGCTCAATGACTAGATATGATGTTCTCCATAAAAAATGTATAAACAACCGTCCCCTAGTCGAAGTCACACAAGTTGTCAATGTGGTCAACATATTGGTGTATAGACTATGCCATCACATAGTAGACATCGGGATGATTATTGTGTTCAACACAACCAACATGAAGACACGAACAAAAGACTTCACCTATTTCTCACTTTTAAGGCCAACATAGAGCTTTAATAGTTTTTTAAGATTATTTCTGTGTCTCTCGCCTCGAGAACTCTTAAGCAATTTATTGTATATTTCACCTTTCGGAGGTGTCCCCTCCTCGTCAAGTTCCATCAGTAGGCCAGTGAGAGGAAGGCCAAGCATTGTAGTGAGCTCATCCTTTTCAAGCTTTAGCTTTAAGCCATCGCTGATGATGAATGTACCTTTTTGCTCATCGAACTGCTTGATGAGCACATGTAATCAAGTTGAGCTAATAGACAAGTCTGGGATACCAAGAAAGTGTGCAAATGATGTCTTCTATAGAAGCTCCATTTGCACATCTAATATTGATTTCTTTATGCTCTTCTTCCCTATATCTTTTTCATTCAAGATTCTATATAACCAACTTGGAGAGCATCTACTCTCCAACCTTCCAATCCCAATTGACTTTTTTCTTCCAACTTCATGCTCTTGTATGTTGGATGAGGAAGTACTTACTTTGCTCAAAGTCTTAATTCTCTTACATTTTTTTTAAAACCTATAGCACAACAAAATATAAAGAATAAATTAATATAAATCCATTAAAACCTAACATAGTATGAAATAAAATTATCATAGTATCGATCTAAACCAAAATAGTATTACTTACAATTAACACAGTATAAAACTCATATAAAAGACATAGAATAAAAGATTAAAGTTTTATTTCATTACCACAAGACTAGTAGGAATCGTGTGTATCAAGTGAGCCTAACTTTAAATTATTTGTAGAGATATCTTGCACCTAGATTAGCACTGCCTATAGAGTTAATAGGAGCCTTTCCATCTTGTTGGACGAAGCATGAGTGCAGGTGTGGCGCTCCCAAGCCTTGAAAATATGAGAAGAAAAATCAAAAAAAGAAGGAAGCAAGCTAGCAGAGAAATCAGCCTGAATAGTAGAGTTTCAGCAACTTAGACAACCCACCCTGAGACTAGGTCGACTAAGTTAAAAGATAGATCGATCTAGTTCAAGATTAGGTCGACTATGTCTCAGAGGAAAGGATAAATAGAAAATAGCATTTTCGGAATTGCTGGCATGATATGCATGTTGGTCGACTCAGTAATTTTGTGAACCGACCTCGTTGCAGGTGAGCCGACCCAGTCTGAGACATGTAATGTACAAGAAAACATCTAGTAGAAAAGATAATCCTCTTTTCTCATTCAAGGACCATAAGCCCTAAAATCATATGAAAATACTAAATATACAGTATACAATTAATGCACAGTATGGTATAAATTATCTTTCACTTATATCAATTAAGTATCATTGAGCATGCAATTTGAATTATTTCTCATTCAATCATGAACAATAAAAATTTAAATCAAATCATATATTTCTAGGATTTCAATTGGAGAAAAAATTGCTTACTAATTGAAATTTTTAGGCAGACCTCCGGACGTAGATATTGCTCCGGCATAATGGAGGAAGGCAGAAGCACCAATGGGAAGGTGAAGAGTATACTTCTTTAACGTAATGGAGAGAAGTGGCAACCGAAGGAGAGATCAACAAGATGGAGCGAGGTGGCCACCGGCAAGAGGATCAATAAAATGAAGGAAAGAAGCCTCCGATGGGGCAGCAATGTGATAAAGAAAGGATCGACGGCGAGACAAGCACAGCACTCCTTCAGCATGATGGGGGAAGGCAGCATGATGGGGGGAGACAACAATCGAAGAGGAGATCAACAAGATGGAGGGAGACGGCCACCGATGAGGGGATCAACAAAATGGAGAAAAAAGATCTCCAACGGGACAGCAACGTGATGAGGAAGGGATTAACAACAAGACAAGCACCGCACGGGTATGATGGTTGGTGGTAATTGCATTGGAAGTTGAGAAAGCATGCGGTGATCATTTTGGAGAGTGAGACAAAGAATGAGATTTTAAATTATTTAAAGTTCTGTGAGAATAAATTGATAATCTCATAGTATTTGAATAGTTTCTTTTAAGTTAGATTTTTAATGGGTACCATCTTCTACTTAAAACTAAACCGGATAGCTACTTTTAATTTTAAAATAGGAATAAAGATTTTTTCCTAGTTTTCGGTATTTTGGGGTTAGGTCCCCCCTCCCTTATATTTAGCTGTTTAACTAAGGATGGCAACAAGCATGATACGGGATAAGCTATCACTCATATCTATTCTATATTTATATTATATATATCTGATCAAATATTTTTAAAAAATAATTTTAAGTTGGATAAAATTCATCCTATGAGATCAGGTTGAATATTGGAATAGATTGTCATCTTTATATTTAATTATTTATCAACCATCATATTCTTATGATGGGATAGACTAGGATGTCAAGTTGATGGGCTATAGTGAATAAGCCTATCTTCTATCGGAAGCTTAGATGGGCACAAGCAGCGAGGAGTATTTCCCAGTGAAGATCATAGCCAATTCCACTAACTCTTTTATCAAGAAAAAATGAATTGATAACCTTGGTAGGTACTTTGTTTGGAATAATTATTTCCAAAGCAAATGGTTAAGATTTTCCAATTAATATAAATTAGTAATGAGGTGACCTGATAGACCTCATTTCAATATAGAATTTTCATATAAAATCCTTAAGAAAATATAAATATAGAACGGAATTTTCTTTATTTGATTTATGAAATCTACCATTAGTTTCTTTATGTACAAAGGTTACAAAAGGGGGTGTAATGATCCTTTAAGTTTTAACAAAAAAAAAAAAAAAACTGACCGCGCAGAATTGTCTACAATGGTGATCCTGGTAGATCACATAATTTGATGGGAGTCGAACCACCAGTGGACGCAAAACAAATGTTCTCTCACTTATTCATTTGAATATAATTTGGGGAAGCCTGGACCTGTAAATAAAACACATCAACATGCAATATTAACCACTCCGTTCCCTAACTAATATTTGGTCCTTACAATTATTTGAATGCCGAGGCCCACCATGAACCGTGTGGCCACAAGTCTTTGTTACACGTGTGTCATTCAGTTCCATACTGAATTGGATGAACTTTTTGTCGCATACTGATCGAATGGATGTAACATGTGCCACGAATCCAACACATTGGCGACCAAGTCGACATCCATAACTACCATATTAAATTCCCCAGCATTTAAGTGATCAGGTATTGCAGACTCGAAAATCTAGAGGTACTTATATTCTGTTACAGAATCCAACCCGTATTAAGGTGGGGCTGGAGCATGGTTTCCTGGTGGAAACATGTCACTTTCCTCTCGGGACAAAATCCATCAAAGATTTCTTTTTAATGACGCGAAATATGAATTCATGATATGTACTTGAAAACCTTGGTGATTGGGTTAGGAATTAGCTAGAATGTACACTATGGACTTCTTGAGAAAGAACATCCCATGAGCACATAATTTGGTAATCATACGATACCTTAAGCTTGTAAGCTCAGATTGGCCTTCGCAAATTCTATCATGCCGTTACACTTGCTTGAATACTGACAAGATGGGTAACTAAAAGTCCTTGTTGCGGCATCTTCAGATCTAACTCTTGTTTCCAATTCTCCTGTTGCAGTCCCTTAATTAACTGAATAAAAAAAATAAAAAATAATTTTTTTTATTATTTTTTAATTTTATTTAGTTATCAGTATCTTTCATAATTAATTTTTTATTTTATATAATTTAAATTTTTATTATTTTTTGAACTTAATCACTTAAATTTTTTTTTTAAAATTATACGATCGAATATATTTATAAAAAGATAAAATCATAAATCCTAAAAAATCACTGACATCTCATAACACTTAATTAATTTAGCAAAATTAAAAATATAACATAAAAATTAATTTTTAATATATTTGAACATCTTATTTTTATTTGCTTGCATATCCATAATATACTTTAAGAGTACAATCCATTAAACAAGATAATATAGGGATTTGATCATCCTTAACCTATAAACCACTATCCTTCATATTGCATTGATTTAGATCTTAATCTAAAATCAATTAGACGTTAGCTCCTAAGGATATGCGAGCTTAAGAAAATTCTAGAGTTGGATCGGATTTAGATTGATTAATTACTCGATGTCTAAGGTAAGCGATTCAAAAATTTATAACTTATTCATAATATTATCATCTTCGCTAAACTGCTTGAGTTTTTAATGAGACCTATTTCCCAAACCAAGATCTCAAGAAACCAAGGAATGCCACTCATGGAATGGAGGAAAAAAACCAAAAACAACCTGTCATGTCTGCAAGGTCTCATAGCCAATGACATGCAAAAATCTCCGAGCAAAACTTCTGAGAATATAATGAGGTTTCACTTCATGCACAAGGTGGTTTTATGCACATAAAACAATATGGAGTTGGTAAATATAAACCAAATCATAAATAAGCACTGTGACAGGAGAAAACGGCAGTATCATGGGCCCTCAACAACATGACATGATCAACAACCAGTTGGAACGAACAATGGAGCATGCCTTCATCTCTTGCGTTGGAATCAAATTCATTTTCACAAGACTGATACTGTTGTAATCTCACCCGGCAACCCATTTATTATGGTTAAGTTTGGAGAACAAATGAGTGGTACCAGCGGGAGTAGATCCATTTTGCAGAGAAAAAACAAAAATCTTCTGCAAAAAACTGCAGCTTTCAGCTGATGAACAGAAGACAGAAAGAGAATGACGGCCCGAAAAAAAAATAAGAGAGAGAGAGAGAGAAGAGATGATAAAACATAAATTCAGAGGAGAGAGGGAGTAGAGGCCTAGAGGGCGCCATCATCCATTTATTTTGGGGAAGAATGGAGAACAAATGAGTCGTACTCGTGGGGTAGATTTTGGAAGCAATAGAAAATGGCCTCCTCGAAAACAAACCAAAAGGAAGGCTCCACAGAGTTATGGCTTTCTTATCATGAACACCAAACAGATCCCTCAGTAAAAGTTAAAATGGTTAATATACATTCCGTGAGTAGGAGAGGGCAATATGAAGCCCATGACTCAGCATATAGAATTCTGAAAGATATCAATGGCGACAGAGGTCAGAGATTTCCAAACACCACATGTGACTTGTTTTCTTTGATCACTCTCCTCACCATCTTGCCTTAGAGATCCATACTTGTTATTCGTCTTTCTTCTTGTACGCCCCCAACTTCTGGAGCTTGGCTTCTATGACAAAATTTCTAGTGATTTACTAAAGATTCAGCTTATCTTTTTCTGAAAAGTTGGTTTCAGCCAAGAAATTTGTTACCAAGTCTGATCTTTAAGCTCCACTTCAAGTTCATTGATTTTCTATCCTTCTACGAAAAGAAACTGAAACCTTTTCAGGATTTGGGAGCCGACAGTATTCCAATTTTCACTTAGATATTGTTCCTTCCCTTCAAAAATATTAACCATATGATCCTTTCGCAAATATGCCAGTTAGGCCTCCTCCTTATTTTCTAGATTCGGGTACGTCAATCCTTTGCCTTTTTATCTAGTTCTTGAGACACCGAACACATTCGCTTCTCTGTTCTTTATCTCTTTGATCTCGTTCATAATTCCAATATTTATTTTGATTTCAAATATATAGATATTTCCTTGACACAGCTACTACTCTTTCATCCGTTTAACATGTGGGAGACAGAGAGCAACTCCCAGAGTGTCAGGAGAGGGTACTACAATTACTCCTTCAATCCGGATGAGCATGATGGCCTCAATGTGAATGGATTTATATGCAGACACAACTCTTGGTATCTCTTCCTTGCTGTATTCCCCACAAGCATGATAGCCTCTTTAGAAGATACTATTAGTTATATTGTTAGAACACTTCGAAGCTAGAACCAATTATTTGAGTTGTACATTGTCCATAGGTACGTCTCCAACAATGTCCCAAGTGATCTGCTTGTCAAAGTGGGAAGTTACAGTTCCCATTTACACAAGGTATGTTTTTATGGTGCACTACCTAAAGTTTTCATTGTGCCTCTTTGTGCTGTTTTGAACTTTTTGGATTTGTAATCATACTCGAAACACTCTTGTTCCCTCTTCAAGCATCCTCTGATCTCAAGGAGTGGAAAGATGAACCGAATTGTGAACGAATCACCCCTAAACTCGGAACCAAACTTCATAAATTTGGATGATCTCCCTGGTGGCCCGGAGGCATTTGAATTGGCAGCCAGGTTCTGCTATGGCATGGCAGTTGACCTGACAGCTTCGAACATCGCCGGCCTACGCTGCGCAGCTGAGTACTTGGAGATGACAGAGGACTTGGAGGAGGGAAATCTAATATTCAAAACGGAAGCTTTCCTCAGCTATGTGGTCTTGTCCTCCTGGAGGGACTCGATTGTAGTCCTGAAGAGCTGTGAGGACCTCTCCCCATGGGCTGAGAACCTCCAGATTGTGCGGCGCTGCAGCGAGTCGATTGCCTGGAAGGCCCGTGCAACTGCGAAAGGAACCAAGTTGGCACACACTGGAATGTCCCCAAAGACCGGTAGCCCGAAATGGAACGGTAAGTCTAAAGAAGGAAGCTCAACTAAACACCAGCAAGTGCCACCAGATTGGTGGTTCGAAGATGTGTCAACACTCAGAATTGATCACTTTGTAAGAGTTGTTACCGCCATCAAAGTGAAAGGGATGAGGTTTGAACTTATCGGCGCAACAATCATACGCTATGCCTCAAAATGGCTCCCCGGTCTAGTGGATGAAGCCACACATGGTTATGACAACACTTGGAACCAAGGGGGAGGGAACATGATTGTAGCAGGTAATTCTAGCGAGGAGGAGTTATCAGGCACACAGGTCCGAGCGCGGCGTATGGTTGTCGAGAGCCTGATCAGCATAATTCCACCTATTAAGGACTGCGTCTCGTGTAGCTTCCTCCTCCAACTCCTACGATTGGCCAAAATGCTACGGGTGGCGCATGCATCGATCGCAGATTTGGAGAAGCGCATCGGAATGCAATTGGAGCAGGCCAGTCTGGCAGATCTTCTGATCCCTTCTTACGGTAAGTGTGAGACATTTTATGATGTTGAATTGGTTCAAAGACTGGTGGAGCATTTCAAGGTTCAGGAGCAGACGCAACCTTCAAGCCCAGGAAGGGAGTCATTATCTGATGAGCATAGACAAAGTGGACCCAGTGCTAAGGCGAGAGCAGCTAGGCTCTTGGATGGATATCTCAGCGAGGTGTCCAGGGACCGAAATCTATCACCCACAAAATTTCAAGCCTTGGCAGAAGCATTGCCGGAATCAGCAAGAACCAGTGATGATGGATTATATCGAGCAATCGATTCTTATCTTAAGGTAAACACAAAAGGTCATTGTGTCCTTTCCTCTTTGGATTCAGATTCAATTGTCTTTAAACTTTAGCATATTTTGAAATCTTAGGGAAAATAAGGAGACCTATCTTCCTTCATCGAAAGGATAAAATATTGAATCCAACACAAAAATTTTGTGCATTTCTCAAAACTAAACTGGAGGCCTTATGTTACTTTACAGCTTCAATCAACAAGGAAAAATCTAGAATTTCCAAGAGTTTATATTATATTTTAAGCTCACTAGCTAGTCTTACTCTGAATCATATATTAATCCCAATATCCTGATTATAAATTATGGTTAGAGGTCAAAGACTATCATAACCCTGGTAGCTCGCCTGGACTATTTAAAGGAGATGTTCAAGTTGCATTTCAATAATGTGAAGCTATCATAAAACCCAGATTTACTTAAAACGTTATGCATGAACTTGAGGTTAAATTTGATTATTTTAACAAAATTTTGGAGAAGCAATCCGCTTTTGGGGCATTATTGGGCCATTGCAATCGCAGGAAGTTTCCTGAAAAGGAACTAGTGGCTGAAAACAAGATAGATATCTTAAACAAGCATCTAAAAAAGCTTGTTAAGTCTCGGTCATTGACACATCTTATCAGACAAAACTTTCCATGCTTCTTGAAGACTGAACTCCTTCCATACATTTATATCTTTTCAATTTCCACCAGGCACATCCAACACTCTCCGAGCATGAACGCAAGCGGCTCTGCCGACTGATGGACTGCCGGAAGATCTCAGTTGATGCCTGCATGCACGCCGCCCAGAATGACCGGCTCCCCCTTCGTTTCGTCGTCCAAATTCTCTTCTCCGAACAGGTCAAGATAAGCAATGCCATCGCCAACTCTTCACTCCAAGGAGGAGGGGAGCCCATGCATTACCAGCCCATGATTCCCACTCGAAAGCAGCTACTGGAAGGGACTCCCCTGTCCTTCCAGGAGGGGTGGGCAGCAGCAACGAAAGACATCAGCACACTTACATTTGAGCTGGAAGACATGAAGGCCAAGTACACCGAGCTCCAAAGAGATATGGATCGCTTGCGGAGTATGTTCGAGAAGATGACATCGTTGTCATCGAGAACCATAAAGCACCGGTCGTCAAGCCGGACTAGTAGGTGGAAAAAACTAAGCAAGCTGACAAGAATAACCGGCATGGAGGATAATGAGATGGAGGCTCCAGTGGAAGCGAGAAAGGAACCGAGGAGGAGGAGGTATTCAATCTCCTGATGAGTTGGTATCTGAGGATGGAAAAGAGAATACATTAGGATCCTTTTTCCCTCCATTTTTTTCTCTAGGTTTTTCTTGTTTTAGCATGGGACTAGATCCTTTAACAGCTTAAAATTGCTATGAACTCGAGGAGGTTGTTTGTGTGCTACCCATGATTGCTATTTTTATAGTTGCCTGGTTTCTGCCTCTGAATGCTATCCAACACCATCAAATAAATAAGTAAATGAATAAATAAATAATTTTTTATAGAAACAACTTTCTAGGCCCATATGTTGGAGCAGGTATTGTCAGAGCTCTTTTCAATAGCCAGATGCAAGAGAGAGTACTGCGATTTGTGAGGCTACATAATAAAATTTGTATCTCAGCTTGCACGAATTCTCTCTCTCTCTTCTCGAGCAAAAGGTGAAACTTGGAAGCATGCAGTTTTCTAATACCTTGGTTTCCAAAATGAGGCAGACAGCAATGCATAGATAACAGGATTCTCTGATTCAGATTAAAGTTTACAGCTTGACACTGAAACTTCAAACGCAGCACCATGGAGGTGGACGAAAATTGCTAATCTTAAATGAAACACTTGATCTTTCAAGGAAAACAAAGAACTCCTTGCTTTCTACCGAGCGGCATATGTCGAATAGCTTCTAAGTGGCTTCAGAAGCTAATCAATTGGAAGACCAGCAAATATGTTTGTAATAGAAGACCTTGCAAGCATATGCCACATTTCACATCTTTTGGTTTAGCCTTACGTGCCTTCTGCTCGATCTTAAATCAACAAAAACAATAACAACAGTAATAACTGTGGTCAGTCCATCGAGGCCCGAAAAGAGTGGAAAATGGGGGCAATTGTCAAGATTTGCCTTGAGCTGTATTAATTTGAATCACAGGAACCATATGCTTATTGCTGCGACTGTTAATTGCATGAATGCCATAAAATTGACTAGCATCTGAAGTTTCTTACAAGGACCCAAGTAAATAATAAATTAGAGTAGCATGTACAAAATTTAGCTGTGATAGGGCAAGCTTCCAGCTAAAGAGGTTAAACTTTTGCTTGACTCCTGCAGATAAGGTGTCGCCGTAGTTTGCTAGTAAAGTTTCTCAGTCTGTTTGGGGGTTGGGAGAGCTTAGGGTCACTGGGAGAGGGGTATCCTGTGGTAACCCAAATTTCAGTTTATTGTTCTCAAAGATCCATTGTCTCGTGCAGCACTTCAACAATGCCTAAAAATACCAAGAGGTTCTCATGACGTTTCTGGATCACAAAAACAAATGATGTTTTTTTTTTACAGATATACAACTATAAATTTGATCATTGCATATTTATCCTTGCAAAATTACGACTTGCACATGCACTCATTGACATTGCTAACATTTAATTTTTGGCTCGCAATGTCGATAGCGGTTCCAAGTGTGAAATGAGTACCGATTGGGATCGATAACATTTAAAGTTTTTTATGAAAAAAATATAAATCTTCGGTACAAACTGAGTTTTAAAATTTTTAAGGGAAGTTAATTTTAAAATGCAATATAGATATTTAATTCTTCAAAAAAGGCTATTCAGTGACGTTGCTAGCCGAAAAACTAATGGGTGCATTTTTTTTTTTTTTTTTCCCCCCACAAAAACAGGACTGTTAGAGAGATATACGTGTAAATGGTGATTCTGTAGAAGCAAGTTTGCAAATAACTCATATTTGTGACTGCATATATGCAAACATCTCAAGCAATTCTGCTGGATAAACTTCTAGGAACCTTTCTTCATGGACATCCAAAATTTTTATGCTGTCACAACTGTATAGAATCCTTCAGACACCTTATCTGTTTCTTCTATCGTTTCCATTTACGCAAAACTATAACATAACATACAGCTTTAATAACCTGAAACTCTAGCTCAGCGGCCTCTACAGCAAAAGAGCATTTTCTGTTTCTACTATTTACAAAAATGTTATAGGGCTAGAAAAAATAACGGGAACCAATCTGCAAATTGGCAACAAATAGTCACTCACGGCACCCATTTCATGTCATGCATGCATAGTTCCCTCCGGTTTCCACCTTGCTAAAGAGTTGCTTGCCTGCATGCCATTAGTTGAAAGTCATGAACCAAACCCTAACTGACATGGTATTCTTTGAGCCTTTGAGAGCTGAAGTCCAGATATGTCCATCATTGCTGTGAAGGTACACCATGAACCAAGGAGGGTTTACATTAGCTTCTTTTGTTTCTCTTTCCTGATCAAGGCCGCTCCATCAGTTACCATAAGATATATCTTCCTTTCTTTGAGATAACTCCAGCCTCTGGGATTCCAAATTTTACTTCCATGATGCTACAGCAAGACTGGCTATAAGGAAATGGTCGCGACAGTCCTGCAAGCAACGGGTCCTGTATGGTGGCACAAAACAACTTAAAATTCAGGAAAGAAAAATAGCGATTAACATTGATTAAGTAAAGAAGAAAAATAGCTCACAAGATATTTGGATTCATGCAACAAAACTATCTTCATTCTTTCGTATAATCCTCTGCGAAGTCCTTGATTCTTTGCTTGAGGTTCTGTGAACAAAAAAAGAATAGCATAAGCAAGCTTTTGTTTTCTTATATTAAAAGATCCAATTAGTGAATCGTATTCATTGAATCACTCCCAGTAAATTATCTTTCAAATCTTTGTATACATAGACAGTACGTGAATATGATGACTCAGAAAATAACACAAAATCAAGGCACTAGGTGTGAATGAACAGAATAGCCACACCTTTAATTCTTCATGCAGCAAAGTGAAAACCTTCTTCATCTGCTTTTGCCTCTGCATCATTGAGGTCAGGAACATGGAATTGTAAGAAAAGATTTCAGACTGAAAGATAATCAATTTCACATAAAATAAAGATATGGAATTTGTTTTCAGCTACAATAGATTCAAAAAACAGTTACTCGGAATTTTAAAATGAAAACTTGTCACAAGACATAAAAGATTGTGTTCTCATTCTTACATGCACTTTCTACAGCTCCAACCACTAAGACATCATCAATCCTGACTACAAAACCATATATCCGTGTGTGCATCTCACACGCACACACAGAAGAATATTAAGAAAAATGTTTTCCATACATAGGAAGAAATAGTTCGCCTGCATTAATAGACATACTGGAGTTCAAGTAAAGGTTAATAATTGCATGTGAAAACATTAGCAACTAGCAGCATTCACCAAATGGAGAAAAGCAAATGCATGCAGTGTTCTGTTACAGGATATTAAATGCTCAGAGACATCTCGGTCAGTAACTATGCAAATATTCTTATATGACAGAGCTATGGAAAATGTACCGGCCCACAATGATGATACATTTCTCTCAACTGCTCCACAATATTATAATATTCCTCCATATCTCTCCTTTTGGCAAGCTCAAGGTCATGGCCAACTTTAAGAAAGTCATCCCTGCAAGCAAACAATTTTTGTTACATGACATGCTTGAACCAGGTTCAAATTTGTAAAAAGAATAATAAATAACTTGAATCAGGGTTGCAGTAAAGTACCGAATCTTTTCCAGATTCATGTTCAAGGAACGATATATCTCATACTTCTCACGATACTCCTGCACATATTCCTCGTACCTGTTGCAGCGCTGGTTAGTAAGTGCTAAAGTAACTTTCCTGCGCTCATATTGAAGTTGTTACCATAATACACATTAAATAGACCCTATGTCCATAATTCAACAAGGTAGAGGTGTTCTGACTGGCTTCTGATAAGATTTTTCTTTTTCTACATAAAGAAAAAGGTATACTGATGACATATATATGTTTGTATGTATTAAAGTTGTTACCATGACACACATTAAATTGATCCCTATGTCCTTAATTCAACAAGGTCGAGGTGTTCTGACTGGCTTCTGATAAAATTTTTCTTTTTCTACATATATGTATGTATGTATGTATGTATGCATGCATGTATGTGATTTTTCTTTTCTGTATGCAAACCTTTATGCAATGAATTAACTGAAAAATTTATCAGCTTTATGTGATGATAATCTTATCTACAGCTAGGATTTCAGGGAAATAGATTGGGCTATGTAAATATGATCAAAGTAAGTGGAGGTAATCCTTACTGAGAAAGTTATATGCCCCAAAATCTTGTATTTGTTGAAGCTAGAACAGTAATGGTATAATGTACTAATGTTAATTTCTGAGTTTTATCAAAACAATCAAAAAAATGCTGGTGTCTTTTACTATTTAATGAAAAACAACGGGTTTATGTTATCCACATTTAGATAGGAGTAACATCCATATCCGATGTGTCCAATACTCTTTCCTGTATTAAGATCAACAAACCATCATGTTACCTCAAAACAACTCAGAAGTAGCAAATTAAATAATAACTGAAAGAACATGCATTAAGTTATTAGAAGAATATACAAACCAGGAAGATGACATGGCAAACAAATAAATCATTGCAAATTGCATGTACATGCACATGACGATGATGAACTTGTAGCTGATCTGCTAATTTCAGCTCAAGACTAGTCTAATGCATAAGTGCAACGAGATGATAACAATGAGCTGACTGGGAAAGCAGTAACTTACTGTGATAAGTCCCTTATAGGACCCCTGAGCTCTGGGTAAGCCTTGTCATACTTTGAGTATATGGAATTATCCTCATCGGAGGAAGAATCTCTCCTTTTCCTGCCATTACTATCATTCTCCATCAACAAGCTATTCTTATTTTGACTTGTAGAATCTCCTAGTGCATTTGACTTCTGGGGTTTAGATTCTCTAATATTTCTAGAACCCATTTGACCACCATGCTTATTATCATGCTGTGGTAGCATGCTGGCAGGGATTTTCTTGTAAGCACCTGCATGAGTTTCCAGACACACTCCCTGGTTTGTTCTAGCCTCATTCCTACTTGCAATTTCAGCTGGTTTATCAAAATGAGACATAGCCTCTGAATCAGCATGATCCACTCTTGATAATTGCTGATTCTGAGAAAGCATTGCTCTTTGCCGAGTGGAATCGAAAAAACCTTCCGATGGTACTCCCCTGTAAAACCCATCTTGATTCCCATTAACACCCCTCAAATTGGGGGAAGACTGTCTCTTTGATTCATTAAGCGCATTTGAAGCAGATCTTCCATTGCTTGTGTCTAAATTCAAGTTATCAGTAGCAGCAACCTTGTTGTCTAAAGATTTGAAGGAGCCCTTTCTCTCGAACTGTCTCTTAACCCCCCCAGACTCCTCTTCAGCAGGAGGCTCACGAAATTCACCCAACTCCAGATCTGAAAGTTCTCTTCTGAGCAGATTTGCCCTCGTGCTAACTGGGGATTTATCCATGTCTGACTTTTGCCTCCGGAATTGTTGTTCATTATCCTTGAAGATACCCAAGTTCTCACCAAATTTTCTGTCAGGGGTAGAAAGTTTGTCTCCAACAGTGATCTCCCGAGCATTCTTGGCCAAATTTTTTTCAGTCACTTCATTGTTTTCATCTCTCATATCTTTATGCAATATATCCTTTGACATAGAGGTTTTATCTTGTATGTGAATGTTTTTCGTAGCAGAGGTATCTGAGTCATCATGACGAATGGACACCCCATCTGCATGTCTATTACCTCTTCCAAAGTTCTCCACATATCTGCTAGATTTCTCCATACTGTCTAATGGTTTCCTCCTTCCATCAAGATTTCCAATTTTTTGTCCTGACTGCTCTGCATCCATGCTTGAAGCACTCCGAAAATCAGGGCTTGGCTGCATCCTGAGTGAGTTTCCAGATGCAGAAGGTCTTCCATGCATCACTGAGCCATACTCTTGTGAACCATTATCTATATTCCAGTCCCATTCAACATTATTAGCCTCCTTATGTCTCTCCTGCTTAGTTCTATCAGGAGATAAATGGTGTGACCTCTCCGAGAAAGTAGCATCTCCATTTTTCCCAAAAGACTTGACTTGAGCTGGGATCGCAGCCTTTGACCTTTTAGCACTTTTTGGTTTCTCTTGGAACAAATCTGTACTGGGAACCCTTTTAGATTTGGGTTTGGAAATTCTTTCAGTAATATCTGATAGCTCATGGCTGGACCCATCTTTCAGTATCTTTTGTTTCTCCTTTAGACCCTGCTTTGCAACTTGCTCATTTGCATCACTAACTGAAACTTTACCATATGCTATCTGCCTGCCCTCCAATTGTCTTTGTTGATGAGGAGAAGATAATCCCTCTTCTGAAAACTTGGAGTTTCTTTGATACAGCTCCAACTCAATATCCTTTTCAGCTTCAGTTTCAGAGCTTTCAAAAGCATTATTACTTCTATTAACAGGAAAACGTTTAGTAGCTTCAACTGCACGATCCATCTCATCACCCCTTTCAAAATCATTTAGAGGTGATGATGCATTTTGGCCCTTCTGATTTCTTTGAGCAACATCACTTTGTTCATGCTCACCATCATAAGCTCTCCATGATCTAGGCAAAGAAGGTAACTTTGACTCAGCTGCCACTGTTTCATGCACTGCTTCCTCCTTTTCATCATCACTCATGATATCCACATGCACATCAGATCCCTCCTTGCTGCTGGAGGAACCATCACTCTCACTGTCACTGCTGCTTGCACTGCCACTGCCTCCAGGGCTTCTGCTTTTACTTCTACTTTGGCTTCCACTGTCACTTCCACTGTCACTGCTATCACTTTCACTCTCGCTATCACTTCCACTTTCACTAGAGCTGCATGTTCGTCCATCACTATCATTATTGACCTTCCTTTCACTGGTCAAAGGATCTGGGAAGTTTTGTATGAGGTCAATCTTTTCCAAGTGATTCAGTTCTGCTTCTACTTTTAAGCTCGACTCTGTTTGCTGCCCAAACTTTTTATTACTGGCCTTCTCTGCATGGATTGATTCTGCTACTGATGGGTGATCATGGGCACTCTCGGGAGAGCTGCAAATGAAAGTCAATAACACATGAATCTTAAAAAAAATGCCACTTGCTTCGGAGTAATTTTAATTTCATATTATCAAAAGAAAGGTTATTCACGTTAAAACATAAACTGCCATTGCACCAAAAACATGAAAACAGATAAATCTATTTTGGGGTCTCCAGCATAAAGACCATCGACATGTAAATCATTTTTTTAAAAAAAAATCAGACTATAAAGTACCAAAATGAAGCATAGCTCTACATGAATTAGAAGTGTTGCAACTTGCTTTGGAGTAATTTTAATTTCATATTATCAAAAGAAAGGTTAATCATGCTCGAACATAAACTGACACTGCACCAAAAACATGAAAATGGATAAATCTATTCTGGGACCTCCAGCATAAAGACCACTGACATGTAAATCAATAAAAAAAGAGTCCTATAAAGTACCAAAATGAAGTATAGCTCTACATGAATTAGAAGCATTATTTAAGGCATTAGAAAATGACCAGTAAGCCAATTAGATATCTGCAACAAAACACACTTCACATAATTACTAGTAATGTAGTTATCAGCCAGAGCCCCTCTTTATCATTGCTTCATTCTGCATTTTATGAAAACATGCTACCTGGGAAAATATCAATTTGGATCATTGATCTCAAATTGGGGTAACCATCAATGTTGCAACCTGACCTTTTTAAAAGATGGCTTTCACAAGACAAGGGAAAACATTTAGTGCTAATTCACAAAATTCTAATAAAATGACAGCAAGATATGCATTTAGAAAAATGTCAAGCTGCAAACCTACAGAAATTTTAATTAAACCAACAAAATGGTTCATAAATATTTCCAAAAGAAACAATCCAAAGGCCTCAGGTATGCAAATCAAACTAACTGTTTAAATAAATAAATCACCCAATGCGCACAAGTAATTCAGCAAGGATGGAACTTGGCAAGTGCAACACAAATGAAAGTAGGGATGGCAAAAAGTGACCCGACCCACCAACCCAACCTGCATCCGATACACAATAAAGTGATAAACAGGTTTGGATTCAGGTTAAACAGGTTCAGAACATAAACAAATCAATTTGTTTGAATCGTTTAATGATCAGGTCACGTTTGGATTTCAGAACTTGACTCGTTTAACCTGTTTAGCCCATTTAACAATCAGATCGGGTCAGATAACTTGTTTAAACCGCATCCTATTTTTCTCTCCCCAACCCTTATGCCACCTTAAACACCATTTATGTCATTTATACCTCCCACGCTAAATACCACTTATGCCATCTTAGCCCTTAGGGTTTCACTTCGCCTTTGGAGAGTTCTAAGAGCACCGGTTGCCTTCTTTCTGTCCTCATTGACCGAGCAACAAGCGCCACCTCTTTTTCTATCCATCCCCTTCTCCTTTTCCTTTCTCCCATCTCCCCCCCCCCAACTCCCACAAGAAACCCTCCCTCTACCCCCCAAACCCATATCTTGCCTCCCCAACCTGAACCCAATCCCTTCGATTGTGGATCAGATAAGAGATAATAATCTTTGGCATGAGATTGATCAACTAAGCCTAGCTATTTTCACCTATTGGCTTAAGGTAGAGGAAAGCTTACCTACTCCATTGTCTTTGCATGAATAAAAGATAACAAATTGCTAATATATTTCAAAGTTACTATTGGGGATAAAACCCCGCTTCTGCCGAAGTCCAGTTCGATGCGCAGCCTAATGCGGCCGGTAGCCACGGAAGAGCTTCAGCGGACGGATCTTAGCCAAACTCCTTCATCTGGCCGAACTCTTCAGCAGCCGAGCTTCAGTCGGACTCCCGCGAGAGCTGAACTCCCTCCGCGCTCTTCTAGCCAAACGCCTATGGAAGCCGAACTTTTTCCGAGCTTCCCCTTCAGGAGTCCGAACTCCTTTGGAATCGATATATGTCAAAATCCACCAATCAGTGCCTGCTTTCTCAGAGCTACGGCCATTAAATCTCGACGAACGGTCGCCATCAGTCTGCTGCAGGCGACAACGACCCGCTACCAGGCGGCGATGGCGGTCACCTTCAATCTGTGGCAGGCAGCGCTGCAGACGGCACCTTCCTCCGTGACTGACCCCGTCAGACCTCGAGCGGCCCACTATCAGGCGGCTGCAGCTATCACCATCAAGCTCCGCCTATAAAAAGGACCCTCTAGATATGCTAACTCTGGGCTCTAAGCTCTCCTCTCCTTCTCTAAACTCTGCCGAACTTATTTCAGAGTACTCCATATCTGTTGGCCAGAAGAGCTGACTTGATCGTCGGAGGGTCCTGTCGGAGCCACCCCCATCGGCTTCAGACGGGATTTTGTTTTGCAGATCCTGACGGCGACCTCGTCCACCTCCACTCCAGCTGGATCCGACGACGACCAGATTCTGCACCAAAAGATTTAGCACTAGAAGGAGGGCCGCCTCTGTTCTTGAGGTGTTCTTGAGGCCCCCTTGTTCTTAAAGGAGTGCTCAGCGACGATCTCTCTCCAGAGATCTCCCTCCTTCCTCTCCAGAGTTCTTTCCTAAGAGGAAATGCCTCACAGGAGAGCTTCGACTCGATGATCGGCGACCTCCGTGCCAGGTCCATCTGCTCCCGTTTCAGCTCCGACAACCCAGGCTCTATCTGAAGCCATGGTAGATGCAGAGCAGTTCAACCTGCTGGTCCAGCAGGTTCGTGGCCTCACCGAGATAATGCAGGCCGTGCGACAGCTTCTGACGGCGACTTTGCCAGCAAACCCATCATCAGGATGCCAGAAACCGACTTTAAGAAAGAGTATTTGGCCTAGCCTACCAATCGCCCTTAGAAAAGAGAAACAGAGAGCAGAAGTTCTCCCGAAGGTTTCATAAGAGGGCGGAATGAAGTTAAGCCACGCTCACGACCTCCCCAGCGCAAGCAAGGCCGCCGAACTCCCCCTCGAGCTCGTCATCAAGGAAGCCCCGATAAAGGTTTCACAGAGAGGCGGAATGAAGTTCGATGCAAGCGAAGCCGCCGAACTCCCCCTCGAGCTCGTCATCAAGGAAGCCCCAACAAAGGGGCATGAAGTTCTCCCATGGGTTTCATAAGAGGACGGAATGAAGTTCGATCGCGCTTACGACCTCCCCAGCGCAAGCAAGATCCGAACTCTTTGAGCTCGTCATCAAGGAAGCCCCGACGGAAGAGCGCGAAGAAATCCTCCCCCAAAAGCTAGAACCACTATTGAGGAAGAAACGACAAGGAGGTCGGCCGCCTCCCGGCATCATAGACGCTATCTCTGAAGCTTGGTACTTCGGCGGACTGTCATCTCCCAGCGACAAAGCCAAGAGAAACTTACTCCAAATTAAGAAGGCCAGCATGAGATAGAGGAAGTCGTCCGGTCCGGGACTTACTATCCAAGGGAATCCGGAGGAACAACGCCCCCACGATCCTGAAACGGGGATGTGCTGCCCGTAACTTTCCTTCGGTAAAATTCTTCCATTTCAATAATATTGTTTCTGGGTGCAAAAACTATGTGATGACAGGGAAGCAGTCAATAGTTGCCGTATTAGAAATAGGAGAACCTCATCCTAACACGAGCAGGTCAAAGACCTTTAACCTCGGCTGCAGGAGATAAGATCTCCCCTGAGGGTCCAGGCCGACCTCGACTGCAGGAGATAAGATCTCCCCCGAGCGTCCGCATCAACCTCGGCCGCAGGAGATAAGATCTCCCCTGAGGCAACCTCAGCTGCAGGAGATAAGATCTCTCCCGAGCGTCCGAGCCAACCTCGACTGCAGGAGATAAAATCTCCCCCGAGGCAACCTCCGGCTGTAGAAATAAGATCTCCCCCGAGCGCCCGCATCAACCTCGACTACAGGAGATAAGATCTCTCCCGAGCAACCTCGCTACAGGAGATAAGATCTCCCCCGAGCGTCCGGGCCACCTCGCCGCAGGAGATAAGATCTCCCCCGAGACGACCTCGACCGCAGGAGATAAGATCTCCCCCGAGGCAACTTCGGCTATAGAGATAAATCTCCTCCGAAGCAACCTCGGCTGTAGAAGATAAGATCTCCCTCGAGCGCCCGCATCAACCTCGCTGCAGAGATAAGCGAGGAGATTAAGATCTTCCCTCGAGGCAACCTGGCTGCAGGAATAAGATCTCCCCTGAGCGCCCGGCAACCTCGAGCTGCAGGAGATAAGATCTCTTCGTCTCGGAGATAAAAGGCGCCAACCTCCTGCAGGAGATAAGATCTCCCCGAGGCGACTAACTACAGGAGATAAGATCTCCTCCGAACGCCCGAGGCAACCTCGACCGGTAGGAGATAGATCTCCCCCGAGCAACCTCGACTGCAGAGATAAGATCTCCCCGAGGCAACCTCGGCTGCAGAGATAGATTCCCCCAGGGGTCCAGGCCAACCTCGACTGCAGGAGATAAGATCTCCCTCAAGCATCCATATCAACGTTCGACTGTAGAAAAATAAGATCTCCCGAGGCAACCTCGGCCTATAAAGAGATAAGATCTCGCCCGAAGGTCTAGGCCAACCTCGGTGCAGGAGATAAGATCTCCCCGAGCGTCCATATCAACAGGCTTGAGGAGATAGATCCTCTCCCGAGCCCTCGAGGCAACCTCGGCTGCAGGAGATAAGATCTCCCCCAAGGGTCCGCAGCAACCTCGGCCACAGGAGATAAAATCTTCCCCGAGGGTCCTGACCGACCTCGACCAGAGATAAGATCTCTCCCGAGCGACCGAGACAACCTCGACCAGAGATAAGATCAGAGACAACCTCGCCCTGAGATAAGATCTCTCCCGAGCGACCGCGTCAACCTCAGCCAGAGATCAGATCTCTCCCAAGCACCCGTATTAACCACAGCTGCAGGAGAGGAGATCTCCCCCAAGTCAGCCTCGGCTGCTAGAGATAATATCGCCCCCGAGGAGCTTAACCTCCGACCTCGACCATAGGAGACGAGATCTACTTCAACCTCGGCTGGAGATGAGATCTCCCCCGAGCTTCAACTTCAACATCAACTTTAGCTGGAGATGAGATCCCCCCGAGCTTCGATCTGAACCAGCACAGAGCCCAGAAGAGGACTTCGGCAGTCGCCTTTTCTGCACTCCCTTCGAATTTCGAACTCAGGAGTGGGAGGGACTATTGTTGGAAATAAAATTCCGCTACTGCCAAAGTCCAGTTCGATGCGCAGCCTAATGCGGCTGGTAGCCACGGAAGAGCTTCAGCGGACGGATCTTAGCCGAACTCCTTCATTCGACCGAACTCCTCAGCAGCCGAGCTTCAATCGGACTTCTGCGAGAGCCGAACTCCCTCCGCGCTCTTCCATTCAGACATCTACGAGAGTCGAACTTTTTTCGAACTTTTCCTTCAGAAGTCCGAACTCCTTTGAAATCGATATATGCCGAAGTCCACCAATCAATGCCTGCTTTCTCAGAGCTACGACCATTAAGTCTCGACGAACAGTCGCCATCAGTCTGCTGCAGGCGACAACGATCCGCTACCAGGCGGCGATGGCTGTCACCTTCAATCTGTGGCAGGCAGCGCTGCAGACGGCACCTTCCTCCGTGACTGACCCCGTCAGACCTCGAGCGGCCCACTATCAGGTGGCTGCAGCTGTCACCATCAAGCTCCGCCTATAAAAAGGACCCTCTAGATATGCTAACTCTGGGCTCTAAGCTCTCCTCTCCTTCTCTAAACTCTGCCGAACTCATTCCAGAGCACTCCATATCTGTTGGCCAGAAGAGCTGACTTGATCGTCGGAGGGTCCTGTCGGAGCCACCCCCCATCGACTTCAGACGGGATTTTGTTTTGCAGGTCCCGACGGCGACCTCGTCCACCTCCACTCTAGCTGAATCCGGCGACGATCAGATTCTGCACCAACAGTTACTAATACTGACATTGTAATATATAAAAAAAACTTCTTTCTATTGTTACGCAGGCACTCACCTAGGACTGGGGAAAACAATACCCAAGCCCCTCCAGAAGAGTTTTGCCCCTTCTTATGGAAATCCAATACTGATGGTAATTAATATTTCTATATCTAAATAAGTCAACAAACATGGAATGGATTGAAGAGAGTCTGATACCCATTCCCACCTCCCACTTCTTGTCAACCCAAACATCATCCAGAAGTCAAAATCAAATTCAGAAAGTAAAGCTCCACGTCATAATTTTCCAATTTTGATAAGAAAAAAGTAATTGTAAATGGAGGCCACAGAAAATTTACAGCAAAACTCAAAACATCCCCTATTTATGAAGAAGAGCTAGGATTTCAGCGGAAAGACCAGGAAAGCAGAAAGCAAGACTTGACATAAATGACCTAAAAAAATCTTAAGCCATAGTTATGAAAAAGAATTTAAGAAAATTTCACATTGATAGAGGATGTGACCTTGGTAAAACTTAAAAATCAATGCCAGGACATTTTTATGGACCCAAGCCAAAAATTATTAGAGTTGGCTTGCACTTATGGTTGTTGTCATGGTTTTGGACAGGCAATAGCTAAGCCATACATTCACTGATGGAAAAGCCATAAAACATCCAGATGGTCTCACCGGAAACATGTTAAATCCATGGAAATATTAGACAAATATTAAAAATTGAACAAGAAATATAATAAGCATATCCAGAATAGTTTTTTCAGATTTAAAATTGGAACAATATCAAAGAGTAACATGAGAAATTTCTAACGATTTAACAAAATCTAAATCTTAAGCAATAAATAGAAGTCTAGTGACAAAATAAAAAAAGGAATCATGCCCTCGTAGATGCAAAAATTAATAGCAGAAATTGAACTGTACCTTCCACTTTCAGATGTTCGTCTTTTAGAGCTTTCCACTTCCACTCCAGGTTTCAAAAAATACCTTCCTGGTGCTTGGAAAGTTGCTATCTGGTGCTCAACAGGAGCAGGTCAATCAACAGGTCAATCTTCAAGTTTGGTTTTTAGTGTGTGCTCGTACATCCATTCAAAAATGAAATCTATCACTTACATTTTTTATGATACCCTCAATCTTCTTTGCAGAGTTTGGAATTGTCTCTCCAACTGCTTTTTCCAGAGCCTAGAAACACAACAACATATATATATAACCTAAATATGACATCAGTCCAACTAGTTTTGTGCATTAAAAGAAATACCTCAAGAGCTTGATGTACCTAGAATACCTGAACCTTCGAGATGGCATAATAAAAATATGATATGGATAACAAGGTAGCTGAAGCAGAAGTATACATCAAAGGGAGTTATTGCTCTAATAAAAGCTAAGTGATAAGATGGTTTCAATTAAGGTTTGCTATGCCGGTATCGAAGTCCAGATCGGTCGGCCGGCAACATGGTTCCAGTGAAGCTGAAGCCCCTATTTCGATTGGAAGGAGGGCAAAGCCCATCATCCGGCTTTCCATCAGGCTCAGCAGCGGCACGGCGACCTCGGCAGCCCTCCGAAGCCCCCTCTCTCTCTTCACCCCCCCCCCTCTTCCTCCCCACCACCGTTTCTCATTTGATTGCCGGAACTGTCCTTGTCAGCTTCTAGCACAACTCGTTATGCTCCGAGCTGGAGGGTTCGGGATGGGTCTGCGAACATTTAATAAGGACCAAATATAGCAAGATGAGAAAAGGCAATCAAGTTCCCATTGACATCCAAATAGGAGCTCAATTCCCTAGCTTTCATCTAAAGGACCACTCCTAAATCCTAATGCATGATTCTGTTCCCATTCCAATCCCTCACTGCGCTTGAGCATGCTTCTGTGGTTCTCTTACATGCATCATATATCTAAGCAATTACAGCAACACTAAATCATCACATGAACAAACTAATCACACGTAATATTCCATCATATGACATCTCTAACATAACTTTTGTAATAACTTGTAATTTAGCAAGTAATATATCATGAGTTTAGAAACATACACACATATAGTCTGATCTAATATCTCACTAATCACCATCCCTCTGATCACCTACCATCCAACCAACAAATGACTCCACTCTAACCCTTCTTTCCTCGAAACACCTTCCTCCTACCCTCATCCTTCACACCTAAACCAGCCCCGCTCCTTTGTCTTCCCCTCATCCACCTCTAATTCACTCCCACTAGTCGCCTCCTTCCTCCACCTATCTCCCTTCTATTGTATCCATTTCATTGCACGTCCCCATCGGTGCACATCCTCTCATATTCCAAGTTCTATGATCCAATAGGATGCCAAGGAAAGATGGTAGGCAAAAGAAGATGGAATTCTGCCTTAGTTGGGGCAGCAAAGGGGTGAATAGAAGGAAATTTTTTGTCAAGGAGAAAGAAAACGAGGTAACAACCGCAAGGTGAAGAAGTGAGCTAGTTGTATCCTCAATGAAGAAAAGAGATGGCAAGTTCTACCAATAAGTGACATGGGGGTCGAAGGGGTGGGCGTTTGGGAGGAAATATAGGGCAAAAATAGGCCTTGGCTAGCTCAAGGCCCTTCACATGTATTTGAATTTTGAGCCAAAATGTAACCTGACCTATCGGAAAGGCCTAGACAAATTCAAGTATCAAAATGATTTCAAGCCATGTACATAGCCCCTGAGCTAAATAAAGCTCAGCCTAGAAGTCCCATCGTATATATCTCATATAGTTTAGTTCATAAAAATGCTCATACATAGATTGACATAAACCCACCCCTACTATAATAGATACACTGCTCTCTCTCTCTCTTTCTCTCTCTCTCATGCACAGACAAAATATAAATGTTATCAGAGGATGCAGAAACAATGGAATCGTAATGATAAAAAGAGTTTTAATAACCTTCTAGAAGTTAATATTTTGATACCCCTACATGTTGTTCTTTGCATTTGCTTCATCTCCTTGCAAACCCCCCTCCATGCTCACAAGTGAACATTACTAGTTACATTCAAATGTCTCCCATTTGCGAGGTGTAAACAGTAATAAAATACAAAATTTCAAAAGTTGGCAGACAAGTCATCAAAATTGATAGACTAATGTCCATTTCCAACCTTTATTTTATCCTCTCTTCATCAAGAAGCAAGATACAAGTATGAACATGATTATCCTTCTCCTCCGTTGATTGTAATATATGTAAAAATTGCCTCAGACATATGCCCATGCAAAACATTAGCTAAAGATTCTGCTAAACTAAAGTCTTTATAAACATATCATTATTGTAAAATACAACTATCATTGTTAATTTGTCCCAATACTTTAGCACTGTTGACAGATAAAACCCTATTTATAGCTCCCCGATCTTTGTGACTTGAACTGAACTATGTTGTGCAAATAAATAATATGAAAGACACAAACAGGAGCTTTTCACTGGTGAAAAAAAAAAACTTTCATTTACCACTTATAAGGATACCTGCTGCCACCTTTTTTTTCTTTGGTATATGGTCCTACTTTCTCTAATCATGTTATTAATTTTTCACTGTAATATCACATCCTCATCAGCCAACACTGTCTTATACACACTAAAAAAGTGTGCATGGTCATGTTGCACAAATAGGATACAGAAATAGGGTTAACTTGGTTACAGGATAAAGAAAGTGCTAAACCTGGACAAGAGAAAAAAATGAAAGGCAAGAATTTCAAGAAGAAGAAACATGAAATACACCAAAATTCATAAGAATATAACAAGTCTGTAATTAGGTATCATAAGATTTGCAAAGAGAAGGTAATGATGAAGTGAGCAACAGAATGGAAAAAATTATACACTTTCTAGACCAATAATCCAGGTCTATTTAAGGCAATCTTCATACTTTAAGTTCTTATGGTCCAAGAAAATACCACACAAATTATGAGAACAGGTGTTCAATAGGCCTGCAAAAATAACTGAACTTGCACAGCTTGGGAAATTTGGCAACTCTTTTCCACCAGTTGTTTTGACTCAATCATACACAAAGAACAAGATTTTGTCCCAAAATTATCAAGTTAATATAAAAATTGAAACTCTCTTAGGAATTCAACTGTTAATACCAACATAACGTTTATAAATGATTTTGGCCAATCCGGAATTCAGTGCTAATTGAGCAGTGTAATCCTAGAAAATCAATCACATTCATTTTTTAGCAACACCATAATGCAGCAAATGTAAAAATATGCCAAAAAAAGCAAGCATCATTTTATAACAGTAAATAAGCAGCATGACATAAATAGCACATCCTTACCTTCAAGCTCATCCCCTTCGGGTTATCTGATAGTAGAGTAATTAACATGCTTCGCAGATCAGTTGGTTGATCACTATTCCCCCCTATATGTCCACGCAACCCTTGCTTGGATCCATGAGCCATCCTGCTAGGCATTTCTTTCTCATTGCTAGCACCCTCCTTCTTTAAGTGCGAAGGGACAGTAGTATCTTCATGATTTGAATCACCTCTTAGTGAAGTGCCAGTTCCAAAAGGTGACGCTGAAGTGCCTGGACCAGGCTGCTCTGGAGGGGAAGGTAGAGGTGATTCAGAAGGCATGCTTTTAGCAGTATTTTTTGATGATGTTCCTGACCTGAAGACAGATTTAGGTGGAGCAATATTGGAAACTGTATCAAACAAGGAGAAAATACAAATCAGATTGTGATCATGCACAGGCAGATACCAGGACAAGACATATATCACACTTAAAACCAAATGAAACAGAATTAGAGTAAATAATCGTTGCCAAGTCCATACAAATCACTTTGTCACATTTATGAACATTATTGAAGTTATAGTATTTAAAATTTCACAGACAAAGTATAAGTTACATCACCTTGGTTTGGTTCAACTTTCCGCTTCTTAAAAAAGGGCTCCTTCTTCCAAATCCTCCGCATATTACCTAAAGCAAATGAATTAATACTTGATGTGTTGCAAAACTAAAAGAGCACAGTATGTCAAATGAATAAAGGAAACCTAAAAGTCTAAATCAAGAAAGGAGGTAAAATTGTTTTAAAAAAAAGGTTCTAATCATCCATAGTATACAAGCTTTCTAAAGACATGCTGGAAGACAGGTGGAAGCACAAGCATGTGTGGGAGCTGAAAGGAGATTCTGGGGAGCATGCAGCACCCTAGACTGACAAGTTGAACTACTACGTATAAAAATTAAAAAGAAAAGCACAGGATATAATGCGTATGAGGAATATGAAATTGTGGCTGCTTAAATCCAATTAACTAATATCATGTTTGTAGCGCCTTAGAAGTCTTCCAAGAGAATGTTCACATTAAAAAAAGGACTTGCTGCTCCATTCAGTGATAGATTTAAATATATTATATACATAAAATTATTATGGTTACACCATGTTAGCTTGGCATATATTAGTCATATCACCACTAGCAGTTTTTTATCTAAAACACAAATACAAGTCAAGAAATGCATGTCAGATCATTTTCATTTCTCCTCTTAGAAAAACATCTAGAGCTCTTGCATTCATTTATTAAAAGGAATTGTTATTGCAGTTTTGAGTCTCTTAATTTAGATGATCAGCAAAAACAATATGTTGCAAAATAAGCCAGCTGATAAAAGATATTTACAATAGCAACAACTCAGCTTAGTCTGATCAGCATATCTTTTGAATTTTCAGCAATATAGCCAATAAAACTGCAACCATGATTTTCTGTCATAAAAGCTAAAAACAAATATAGGCACTCACCCTCGACTTGAGCTGCAGCCATTGATTTAGCCTGATTTTTCACAGAAGGATTTGCAGGGTCTAACACAATGGCCCTGTTGCAGCAAAAGGTCAATCAAAATGACTCCATGGTATACAAAGCATGCAGAAGCAAACAAGATATTTTTTGAATTATTTGATGTTTCATCTTCATTGCTCCCGTATCAAGTATTCTGATAGAGATGGCATCCTTAAAAATGATGCATTTCTTAAAACTCCAGACCTAAAAGAAATGGAAAAGTTGTGTCTAAGAATTTCCATTTTTCAACAGGTTAGAGGAAAGCTTTCAAAGAAGGCTTTAACATTAATACAGAAGTAAATTTTTCAGAAAATCATCTATATAGCCACCGATATAGACTAAATTTCACATGTAACTGTCTGTCGAAGCTGTCATTTCAAAAATGGCATGTGTTACAGGAATTCATAGTTTGGAGTTTAATACAGGTTATGATCATCTCTGATAGTTGATTGTGCCACTTCCTCAGCTGTGTGCACATGCCATCATTTAGTATCACCCGACAACATCATGTATTTACCAATATACCAGAATGCTGGCATTAACATGAGAAACAGGCTTTTAAAATCTGTTTTTTCCATGATTCACTTCTTGGAATAATGCTATTTAAGTATTCAGACTTGCAAAAATTAACATGTTGTTTAATGTGCTTCATATTCCATGTTTTTGGAAATTCCAATGCATATCCAAAAGCAGTAACAATACCTGAAGTGTTTATACAATGCAAGCATATATTTTAACAGTTTAAGACTATCTTTTATCACAGAAAAGCCATTTAATAGCGCATATCAAAGAGAAAAAAGGTTTAGCTCTCATGGCTTCAAAGCATTTATTATGTCTAGGTAACCATCTTTTTTAGCCAATAGGTTCTACCTATCTTAGCACCATGAAGCAAGATAAGAATTTTCTGCAGAGTAATGGCCAATACCATTATAATAAATGACTCTAGCAATACCAACTCAAAATTTCAAACTGAATATATATCAAACAAGAGAACCATGGTATAGTTAACAAATATGACAAAGGTACTTTAAGGACATAACCTTGATAACTATTTTCAACAATTTTAGCCTAAATATATGACAGAATGCAGATGACAACTTCCCCTCATGATGCTCTTTTTGTTTTTTTATAGCCAACGGAGTGGGGTGGAGTGGGGGGGTTAGTTTGTGAATAAATAAAGTACTGCAACAAATCCAGGTTCAAAATCAGATTTAAATGATTTTTATGGTTATAAAATAGCACAGAGATGAACAGGAAGAATGCTTAGCAAAGATGAAGCAGAAATTTCGGGACCCGTGTCTTGTGTCATTTTCACATTGTATGTGCCTGGAGAATTCATACACTATATATAAGAAGACACTTAGCACGTACAAAATTGACAAGGCACCTTAGCGTTATTCTTTATAATGAAGTAATTGATCTCCATATGGACCCCCAAGACTTTTCTATTTTGCGAAGTTCATATTCTCATGGGACACCACAAAAAAATCACTTAAAATTACTCAAAATCAAATCCTAATAATGTTAGACTTCCAATCCAATATAAGCCTAATTCAGGACCTTTGTACATCATTCTACTTAGAAAACTATTTTTCTTCTCCATCAGGTAGTGTGGGCATGATGGTGGAAAATGAAAGTATTTGCAACCTTTATACATCAGAAGGATATCTGTAATTCACCTTGCAATATCTAACATGCATCTTTGCTTTCGAAGCAAGTAAATGTCATTATTTTGCATACATTTTCTCTTTCATAATAAATAAGGTCATTATTTTCCGTGCATGATAAAGTGTGGAATTAACTAAAATATGGTCAAACAAGCATTACTAGTTGTAGCAGCAGCAGCAGTAGTACTACTCATGATGGTAATACTAATATATTTATCATAATAAGATCCATCTAGTAGCTAGTTAAATTAAATAAAGAAATTTAAATTGTTTTAGGTTTGCATAGCATACTTCCGAGATTTAGATAGCCGCTCAGCCTCTTCAGAACGCATTTTCACATGGTTCTTTGTAGACTCATCTAGAATTCGTTGTACGTTCAGCTTGCGCCATGCAGAGCCACTTTCAACAAGCAATCCATGTCCATCCTCTCCACTGCGATGTTCTTCGTAAATATCACATAGGTCACCAAGTTCCCGCGACCATGTAAATTTGAATTCCTTACCACCAACGTCTATAACCTGATGCATAGAGAGACATTGTAACCAGTTGTTCATAAGTAAACAAAAGATGGAGGAGGAGGAGGGCAAAGCAACATGCCTAACAAAATTTATACATATAACAGCACCATAAAACATTCAGGGCTTGTATGATAGGCAAAATAGGGGCAGGCCTTTATTCCTTGTTTATGCAGCCAAAAATCATTTTTAGCCGCACAGAATAGGGTGACATTCTAACAAAGAATAAATAAGGAAGAGGGCAAAATCCCATTCCACGATTTTGGTGGAATATACTTATACCGCATGAGGGTGGGTAAGTTATTGCTTCTGATTACATTTTTTCCTTTATCCTCTCTAAACATCCAATAAAGTGTAGGTGCAGTTTAATCCTTGTGACAAAATCCAAATCATTACAAAATCCCATGCATGCAGTTATCCCTTACGCTAATCCCTCCAACCAAAAGCACAAAATTTCTATTCCATGGAATAAGTCTCATACCTCCAAAAAACCAAAAAAGTTTCCCTTGTCCCTTCAAAATTTATTTCACAACCAAACGCTGCATCAGGTATTAAACAATGGTCTGATATTTGTACCCAAAAATGGGGGGAATCAACAACAATGGTGAGATATAACTATATAGATATGATAAAAAACGAATACCTATAAAACGTGTCACATCAGATGAACAAGCTCAGAAGTGGATGTTTAGAACAATGATTTGGAGTGGTTTGCATCAAACCATTTATATCAACTTCCGACATAAAAATTATGTAAATGTACCAATATGCTTCCTAGATATTCTAAAGCCTTTCCAACAAAGAATTAGAAGATTAATGTAAAGTCGGGATTATTGCCACTTCACGCAAAAAGGTGACCAAACATGTTGAGAGAAAAATAATTTGCGATCACAATTTCTACAAAGATTTCTAGATTTTTAATATTGACTATTTCACTGAACGCAGGATTAGTCGAATTTCATCTAGAATTCACAAGACGGAAACTTTAACATGTGTAAGGAAGGAGAATCCTATATCACACCAAACCAAGAGCACCTAAAGAATCGCCCCAATGGATGCCCCAAATGATAAACCATAACTCACTCATATAACACATGATCATTCAAGTGAACCCACAAACTTCTCCATTTTTTGTTGTAGTCACTCTTCTCAAGCACAGAGCTATCATCTTGCCACTTTATGCAAATTCTAATGCTAAAGAAGAAAACTCCCAACTTACAGAACCGAGATTTGGAATCGACCGAATCACAAGAAGCAATCAATCCAAAGAACGCCAGAAGCAACCAAAATTAAAGGGATACGGATCGAATTGGCTTACGTTTTCCGAAGGGTTATTCAAGTTGGAATCAAACTTAATCCTCGCGGTCCCGCCCTGGGCCTCGACCCGTCTGATCTCCTCGACGAGGTGAGGGGTAAGCCGTATGATCGCGGCGAAGTCGAGGGCCCCACCGGATTCGAGACTGAAGGTCTCCTCCCGGGCAGGCGCGTCGGTGGGCGGCCCGCCAGGGCGCTTGAGGGCGGAGGCCGAGGAGGCGCCGATCGGGAGGCGCGCGCCTACCGCGGAGGCGGGCCGGTGGAGGGTCGGCGGGGGCGGGGGCGGCGGCAGCGACCGCTTCCCACCACCCCTCCCCCCGCCGCCGCCCCTTCCCAGCTTGAACATCGCCGGTCCACCGGGGGCTCTCGTGGCGTAGGTGCGGTCGAGCGAGGCGGTGGAGGTAGCGGAGGGAAGAGAGAGGGAGGGTTTTGATTTCGCCCTCAAGGTAAAACCAAGAAAGCTTTTCTCAATTTTCTTGAGAGAGAACGAGCCCGGATGCGGGATGGTTTCCGTTTTTGGCTGGGATTATTAAGGTGGAGTATATTTACCCAAATACCCTGATAAATTTAAAATATTTCTTAATTTTGAGAAGATGGTTTGGATATTTGGCTTAACGTTCAGGGGTAACTTGATGAGCTGGAAAAGTTTGTCTGGCGACAGGGTAGACATGGGGTATATTGTGGTCTCCTAATGTACTGCATGATCGACAAATTGGACGATTGGAAGGTGGTAGAATCAGCAGCTATAAAGATGGACGGAGATGGGAAGGGATGAGGTTGTGTCAATGGGTTGAGCTAGAATAGAACATACCACCAGGTGAACAACTTTTGCTTGTTGGATTGGCTAAGGCCATGGAAAGTTCATAAAAAGAAAAATATATTGACATAATGGGGATTCATGAGAGAGAGACACATGGTAGATTGTGTGAAATTTATGGATCAAAGAAGTGCATATTTACTAGGTAAAATTTGATGTACTTCTAGATTATCTAAAAATGCGGTTTCTACAGCATAGAATGAGGTATTCTTTTTAGATTGTTGAACATAAAGGAATCCTGAGTCTTCATGAGTTTGGAGTTTTACTGGTTAAAATGAGATTCTCATGCTTCAAGGTTGAGATAATTTTTAATGGATGATGCTTCCAAGGTAAGGCATAACCTACCACTAGGCTACTTAGGTGGCTAGTATCGCCTACTGATATTTTTGTCTGCACTGTCTTTGTTTGTGATACTTTGATCCTTCTATAAGATTCGTTTGTGTGTGTTTGAGTTTTTGAGATCTTGGCAGGGATGATACCTCCTAATAAGATTTCCACTCATCGGATGATAATTTACATAACATTAGCGGGTGCAAAAGTCCATCCAAGGCATTTTGTACATATATTATTAAAACACCATAATATAATTTACTATCTTAATATGTTCATGAATCTTCAATTTTTTAAGAGGGATATATATATATATATATATATGCAAAATTCCCTCCAACCTCTCAGAACTTTCTTTCCTTTCTCATCTATACAAGAATCTTTGCTATCTTGACATGTTGTGACTGTCATGTATGTACTCAAGTAAACAACCATCAAAAATTATTAGAAGAACTAAAAAGCTTCTATTGTTATCATGGAAACTACATGATTGATGGTCATAATTATTTAAAATGTTCAAACAACAGAAGCATAAAATTATTTGTTGAACTCAAGTAATTTTTAATTATCCTAAAGGTTGTTTAGTTCAGAATTTTACTAAAATAGCCTTAGGTAATTTTTAGTTATCCTCAAATTCGAAAATGATAGTTTAGTTGTTTTTTTATAAAACTTATTTTACCAAAAGTAACAAGTCATAAACCTGAAAAATTAGATTTATAAAAAAACAGTGGTCTTCCTCTATTTTTTCATATAACTGATTTTGAAGCGAATCATAATTTAAGATTATCCATATCAGGATAATTGACATGCACTGGAGCGACCACTTAGTTTGCACTAATATTTTTTGAATCAATTTTATATGGAACAATCAACTAACTGAAATTATAAGCTTTCTCCTAGTTGTACCAAGAGAGTTGATTTCAAATTTTATGTTTATTAGGGTTTGGAGATTAGGTATATTTTGGAGAGGGTTATATTCCATGTCATCCATGAACTTTATTTTTTAAAAAAAAAGATATTTGACATTGCAAAATTCATAAAAAGATGGAACATGGAAACTTCCTCTAAAAATAGAAGAAAAGAAATTGAAGCATGCCTAATCCCAGACCTTCTCATTAATATTTGAAACTCCCATGGTCAAATTTATACTTTCATTGTTAAAAAAAGGGATATTTATGAAAGACTATAAGCTTCCTTTGCTTGTCTTTTTGGTATAAATACCAAAAAATAAAATCTTTGACTGAAAATATAATAAATAGTGGTAAAAACAAATTATAGCAAGCATGTTGCAATCATATAAAATTATCCAAGGTCTCTAAAACATCTATTACGATGTTATATTTTGCTAAACATTTTTCATGTGAAATAATCAATAGGATAAACTTCTTTCAATAACAACGCCAAGGAAACATTTGTTTCCCTACTTATCTTTAATTGATTGTATGATAAATTAGAAATTCTCGAGGTAATAATTGTTTTTTGTAAACACACATATTTTGCACTTAATTTGCTAGGCTATATCATAGATTCCATCCAGAAATAGAACATCTATTTGTTTTTAGAACTTTATTCAAAAGGACCACTTAAGCCTAATCATATATTAGAAAACTGAAAGATGACAATTCCAACAACATGGTATAAGAACAGTATAGTATAAGATCATCTAAGCTAGTTTCTCTACCAAATTCTATTGCATTATCTTCTTCAACTGATACAAGATCTTACCATCACTAAATCTTGAAGACCTCATTCTTGATCACCAGAAACCAATATTGTTGTTCATGTAGATAGAAATGAGAGTCAAGACGTTCCTACATCAAACCGACCCTCTTTGCTAAGAGAAAGCAAAGTTTTGGAAAAACAAACGTGCAACTTATGACAATCGCCCTTCAATTTGCCAATCATCACCGTATTCCTTCATCAACCATCACAAGTCTAGGTGACATACTCAATATTTGAAAACATGGAAACTTTTTTAGCTCATATTTCTAGTAATCCAAGTACATCAGTGATTCAAACAAGTTAACTCACAAATCAATAACAAAGTAATCAAACAATATGTAAATAGTTCACAAGAAATATCTAATAATAACCATATAAGTACACACAACGTGAATGTAAACATGTTCATAAAAGGTAATTTTAAAAACTTGATAAAGTTGGAGTGGTGATCCACCTTAAAACTCAGGCGTGTCTTGAATTGGATTGCCAACTTTTGGATTTAATTATCCACTTGAAATCTTGACAATACTTCAAGATGGACAATCATAAAAATGTTCCATTTTCAAAAGCACGCCCCTACTTCTAGTTTCTGAAGCCTAAAAGTTTTAGATCTATAAAGACAAATAAGTTGAAGGAACTTCAATTTGGACCGGTCAGATAATTTAAATGATTAAGATCATCTAGGAATGCAAACTATAAGGTTGTACAATCTCTGACCACTCATACTTTAGAATGCTAAATTGCATAATAGATGTAATTTGGATTGAAATGACTCAAAAGGAACTTTGACTCATATTGGCTGTAATTTTTTTGTAAAGAAAATGAATTATTAACGTACATGAGTATAAATTCTGATAACTTAAGTCTTATACCGTTGACATTTCTTGTCAATGATATATCTAGAATTTATGACTTTCTGGAATATATCAGAGGCCTAACCCACAATCCATCCCTTCTTCAATTGAATCTAATGCATATTTGCCACCGCGTCTCTCACCACCTACACTGGACTTTTCTTGTATTTTATAACATCATAGCAGCATATCACATAAGGAGAGCAGCTGCTGAACTTTAGCTAGTAAATAAAGCTGTAATTTACTAAGTGAAAACCAATCCGACATCTAAACCAAGGAAAGGGGGCCGGTCCAGGGCCGGAATCTGAGATAATCCGAGCCCAACTTGATGCACATAAGACCCAGTTGACCAGTACATTCGATGCGGGAAATTCTTCGTGCACCGCGGAAGGTGCGCGGTGCACGCACGGAGCCCAACACAAAATAAATAAATAAATAAATTTAAAAAAAAAAAAAAAAAAAAATCTTCTCGCCCTTCATGCTCCGACCCCGCACGTGAGCCAGGCGGTGCGTGCGCGGCCGCAACACCAGCGGTGCAGAAAAAATTTCCCTACACCAAAGTGGCATCCTATAAAAAACTGGAGCCCGACCTTGTCTTATTCTCCAATCGGTAGAATTTGTGTTAAAAGTAGAGTGGCTTGACAAGAACTTTGGAGTACCCTACCGGACTGGAGCAGGCACAAACTGTCGCCGATTATATCAAAATTTTAGACCGGTCCTGTAAGATTTTGCTCTGACATTATCCAATTAATGTCACAATTCCCCGGGGTACCTATATCAACAAAATTGGCAGCCATCGGACGACATTTACGGCCAGCCCTGTCGTACCCTCTCCGCCTGCACATGGGTTTTGAGCCCAGAGGATCTGCACCCAAATCTCACATTTGCAGGTCCTTCGAGCCCAAGGTCAGAGATTCATCAGCCGGTATTATTTCAAAATTCAGAAATTAGCATGTCTTCAAAAGCTGCGCATTTAATCCCTTACTCAGCAGAGAGGCAGTGGTACCTCCAAAATTTATTTGCACAATAAAAAACATCAAGGATTTTGCTGCACATGACACCAAACGGAAACAGAAAACAGGAAAATATTTAAGAATCAAGACAAGGTTGCCCTAAACCATAAATCACCATTTATCACGAACAAGAAGTAGACTAACACGATCATCATCTAAACATGTAGCTGTATCAATTTGATTACACGGCCAGATCAAATAGGCAAATATGAATTAACCAGTTGAACCACTCCATGCCAACACTACATATCCGCCCACCATGCAAGAGCACCTATATCTCGCCTTGCATACCACCAAGATCACATCACCATAGACCAAGTGGATGAAGATAAATCATCAAAAGCATACATACAAATCATCGCATAGATGCCACAATAGACGGTCAAGTGATACTTAAACAAAAGTTTTATACAAGACATCCACATCATGACAACCCAACCTAGCTGACTTTAGCCCTTGGACGTTCACTCCAATCAGGCAGGCCTTCCAGAAGGGCCCAATCATCCCACCCGGCACCAAGCTCAAAAACAAAACCATCCCCACTGGACCACAAACCAACACACCCATGCATCCATGCACCTTCTCTTTAACAGATACATCATCTTACATGGCCCCCCACAAAGGCTAATAATATTCAGCTGCCCCCCTTATCCATCCACGTCAAAAAAAAAAAAAAAAAAAAAAAAAAAAACTAATAAATAAAAAAAGCAGCAGCAGAAAGAGATCCCCCAACAAGTTTCCTCCAGGAAATCATGAAAAAGGATACAGGGCAACCATTTCCCCCCAACCAAAGACCATCCACCCACCTCACCCTAAAGCTAGATCACAAGCCCAAAAGGATATAAAAGCCACGCTGCGGCCCCCGCCCATGCGCGCCCGCCCTCCCCGAATCCACCGCCACATGCGTACTCCTGCCTCAAGCTCCCATCATGCCCCTTCGGTCAAAAGAGACTGCTCTCCCGCTTTCCCCCTCTTGGTATTCACTTGAAATCATCTCCCCTCACCACCCACAGCCCAACACGCACAACACAAGCCCACAAAGACGCTAACGGGACCGCTTTATTGGACCATCATACTCCCTTCACCCCCACCATCAAAAGACCAAGGAGAGAGAGAGGGTGAGAGAGAAGCCTCACACCCCCGCTAATGGAATGCACTATAGTGCCGATTCCTACCTTCAATCATTGGAGCCGTGCGGAGAGAGCCTATCGGCTTCTCTCTCCTTTCCCCTGGACCCCCCCCCCCCCCCCCCCCCCCCCCCCCCCCCCCCCCCAAGCTCAATCTTATCCATCCATCCTCTCTCTCTCTCTCTCTCTCATTACATAAGGGGAGTAAAGAAAAGGATAAAAAAAAAAAAGGTTTCTACAGCTACTGCCGCTGCCAATTACTACCACAAAACTAACACTATTATACGTATATAGTGCTACTAGATATGGTGGTGCGTCTGTTGATGTTGTTGCTACAGTGGAGTAGCACCCAGGGCTTTCAGCTTGAGGGTCCTGAGGTAGCGAATGGCTTCGTCAAGAATGGTGGCCGCGTCTTTGCCCTTTCCGCCCGGAATGATTCTTCGCAGTACGCCAACCGTCTCTTGTATCCTGGCCCTCTTCAGACGCTTGCTTCCATGGTTGGAGTTACTGCGTGTTTCGGCCTCTTCTTCCACCAGCCTTCTTTTCCCGCCACCCCTCACACAGCTGGACTCGGCGTCATCGCTGGCATCTTTGTTCCTACACTCGGAGCACAAGTCCTGGTAGCGATCAGCCACCGCTGAGCTCGCTGTATCCACGAGCGATGCGTCGAGTTCCAGATCAACTCTTCTTCTCTTGGCTGGCACGGTAGAGCTGGCAACCTCTTCAGCACTCTCTGCTGCCATCTTCACCGGAGAGTGCCCCGTGCTCTTTGCTTCTTCCTCCTCCTCATCAGAGTCCGAGTACAGAAGCGCATCGATTTCTTCGGTGTCTTCATGCATCTCCTCGCCGCCATGGCCATCGGAAACATCGGTCTCATTGCTGCCCTGCATGTCCGGTGCTGGATTCATGGGTATCGGACTCGCAAACGGGGTGCCCGATGAGCTGAAGATTAAGCTCGTTTGATCCCCGGATTGATCGAAAACCAGGAATCTCTTCTGAGAATCAGCAAATCCTGTCGGTCCATAGGTGTGGACGAAAGGCGGGATCAATGCCGGTGTCTTCGGCAGGGTAGTCTGTGCTTGAAACACAGGGAAAGCAGGGGCAGCATTGCCAGAGAAAGCACACCCATAAGGGTTGAAGTAAGTAGGAAACATCATGGAATTGGTGTTCTGCGGCCCGGCTGCGGGTTGCCGGAGACTACTCGCGCAGTTCAAACTACTAAATCCCCATGGTGAGTGCGGACAGTAGATCCAAGGATCGAAGTCCTTCCCCATCAACAAAAATCACCAGAGCAATCACCTAAAACACCAGTTTAAATAAATAACATCGCCAAACAATCATAAGGACACCTACAAATATATGGTAGCAAAAAAACTTTATGGACGGACAGAAGCATGGATTACCAGGCGGAAATCAGCTAAGATCGAATGTCCTATCCACAAGAATCTCTTCAACTAACTGCAAAGATTCCAGCTTTATTTGATGAAGCAGAGGCGAGGAAGCTGATCTACGTAACGGGCTTGAGGAGATGGCGGAAATACTCGGCCTGGACCAAAGACAGAGATTGGATTCTTAGCATCTTATGCTATTAGAAAAAGCCTTGAAAACTCGAGCTTTGATCTTTAGAACCCTAAAACCAACCCCGACACCCCCCACAAGAGAGAGAGAGAGAGAGAGAGAGAGAGAGAGAGAGAGAGAGAGAGTTTCCCCTCTTCTTCTTATTTTTTACCTGGCAATCCTGTAAAGGCTGGAAGCAAGCTATGATCCTAACGATTATGGTGGAGCTACCGGCGATCCCATTCTCATGTTTCAAGGCTCGGAATCTCGTCTGTGTCGCTGCTTGGCACACCATTACTACTCTTCTTGCCCTCGAATACGAACCAGTCCAACAGGAATTAAGAAGAACCAAAAGAAATGGGAAGAGAAAAGAACCCAGTAACTCTTCACAGAAGATAGCTCAGACGGTCTAGGAGACCAGAAGAAGAAGAAGAAGAAGAAGAACAGATCCCCCTTATTTCTTTTTCTCTTCAAGGTCTCAATGAGTTGTAAAGGAATATGGCTTCGATGCCATGAACCAAGAGAACGGAAGGACGGCAGTAGAAAGAGGTGAGCAGGGGAAAGGGAAGTAGAGTTACAGAATGACCCTACAATACAAGTTCAAGGAAATAACTTTCCGTAGAACATCTACCGAGAGGCTCAGCCACAACATGCTGCTCCACGTCTTCAACCACCCTTAAGATCCCTGCAGCACCGAAATCTAACTCAGAAATCACTCAAAAAATAAGAAATCACAGCTCAACACCTACAAACCCTTAAAATTTGGAAGAAAACAGCTTCGTGACATCAAATTCCTCAAAAAGTACCAATTTTGAGAGGATAGTTCAAACACCCAAGATCTCATGGAACAAACCAGTTTGCTGACCTTGGCTCGAAAAGCATAACAGATCCATCGACTTGCAGCATAAAAAATCACAAACTAAGCCAAAAATCTCGGACAAATGAACGATTAAATTGATTTTTAGCAGAGAATCCCCCAAAAAAAACCGAGAAAAACAACAGATTTGAGCAGAGAACCAATTCCGTGACCAGAGATCGAAAGGCTTCCAACATCGATCAACTTACACCTAAAGAATTTCGACAAAGAACAATTCCTAGTGGAAATCCTCAGGTCGCTTCGCCCTATACGGATCGAGACAATCCAAGACCCAATTCCACGCGCGGATCGGGAAACGTGATCGAGGAAGACGGGCGCAAGATCACGGAAGGGGGAAAACCGAAACCAGGCTTCTCGGAGTAGGAGATCACGAGAAAGTGGAGGAGAGGAGCGTGGATTTTATTGGCTTCCTTGGACGAAAACACCCTTGCAAGTTTAAAGATCTTACGAACAGTTCAGTGGTTTTTAAATGTAATATTTGACAACTAACTTGCCCTCGGATGTTGAAGAGGGTTAAATTAATGGGGTGTGGTCAAATGAGGTGTTGACCGAACGGGTATGAGGGTTCGAACCCGTGGGTTAGCTTATTGGGGTTGGTGGAGAGGGGAACGAATCTGCCTCGCGGGAATGTAATCATGTCGATCTTTTTATTCCCATATTGCCCAGGTATTGTCGACGGAATCACTTAGGTGCCACGCCCAGTAACTGGCAAGATTCGTTCACGTGTGCGTTTACCACTTTGGAGAGTTAAACACATGTAATTGCAACTGATGCGTAAATTTGGGCGTGGATGCGAAATTTTCACCAATATATATATATATATATATATATATATATATTAAGCATCCTGAATCTCCTGAAATGCAAGTCTTGAGATATAAGATGCCAACTCTATGCCAAGATTATTGGCTGTTTTGTAGGTTGATTTAATAGTTTAGGATATGTTTTTAGTTGAAAAGAGTTGAATTTTGAAGCAGAAATGAGAAATGAGTACAATGATTTCTATTTTAATTATTGGATTGGGGGAATTCTATTCTTATTTGGATTTCAGAAGAGAATAGAAACATTTTCGTTCCTAAAATTCGATCTGCATACTCATTTAGTATTTAAATTTTATTTTAATTTTAATTATAATTTTATTTCTAATCACGAGCTATACATGTAGAAAATATATTAGCATTCCTTATGAAATGCATAAAATATATAACTACCATGCAACAAATCTTACAAATGTTATTAATTCCTACCCGCTTACCATACATGAAAGTATCATGAGGATTGTAGGTGGCAAATGGCATAATATAATAACCAATAAACAAGTTTAAATTTCTTTGCAGCTGTTGTTCTTAGAAGTGCAGCAATTATTTGAACATTGACTTTGTTGGATAAGGTTCTGAGAAGCCCAAGCCTTTCCCTCCGGATAAATGTGATGAAATCCTATGCTACGCCTTCTTCATATTCACAACTCGGTTACAAAACTTGATCAGTATGACCATAATCGAATGGATCAATGGAAAATACTTAATTTATAACAATATAAGCCACGTTCGAGATTTACAAATATCAGGGTCAAAGTTGGCTTAGCTTCACAATGTCTTGACTAGATTTTTCATATTAACGGTGACGTAGTCTTACAAATTTATAAAGAGAGTTGATGCTGATTGAATGGCATAAACCAATGAATCATAGAGAGTATAATGCTGTGTGAACCTATAATTGCTTGATCTCTCTATTGCACATCACTTTCTCATAGTGCCATCTGACCTCATGAAGCGTGAGCTCCATCTCTCACTCGGCATATCCTCCTTCCTCGTGTCCTTTTGTGCCTGTAGGTGGATGCCTTTTTTTTTTTTTTTTTTTACCTGTGGAGGCTTTCATGTGAACTCCTTTCTTGGCCTTCTAGCGTCCGATGGAGGCTTTCATGTGAACTCCTCTTTCTAGTGTCCCACTTTCTTCCGCACGGAACGCGTGAACCAGAGCTTGCTTCGTGGTTGTAAGTTATTTTTTTTATGTTTAAATAATTAATGGAAAAAAGTTAAGAAGAAATCATATTGGAATTTGTACCATCTCTCTTGGCACTTTTTTTTTTTTTTTGGCACAATGGCTTCATATTATTTCCATGTCGAAGGAGATTAAAATTAAGGGTGGATGGACGACCCTCCAACATAGAACCCGTGATTTTTTTTTTTTTTTTCTCCCTGATAATCAATTAGAAGACACCATTTGTCTCGTTCAAGGTTACAACTGCTCGCTTATTACTAGTTTTTCAATTATCTTTCATTAGATGATATGATGCACTTAAATGTGAGAGTGATCGGAAGATATCAGCTTACTCTCTGTGCTTCATTCCATCTCTTAAAAGCATGCAAAAATTGATCTCAGAAAGGATACATGGCTAACTTGCACTCATGCTGGTCTATTTATTCATATATCATCAATAAAATGTCAAGGGCATGGCTAGACAATATTTTACTCTGTAAGTCTTTGTACAATATTTGGCATGCTTAGGATCAATCCAGTCCTCTACCATTTTCTTGGAATAATAATTTTCAACCAACGCATTGATTACTATACATTTCCTATTTAAAAAATATATCTGAATTTCAAAATCCACCATATATTGTACCACAGAGGCCAGCAAACTTGGAAGTCAAAGCATCTTTAGGATTATATTTGGTGGTAAAAAAGGTTAAAGAATCGCTTGGGCTGTTTTAACTCTAAACAGATGGAAAAAAAAATTGGCAAATCTTGTTGGGTCAAGTCAACGCACTACATTTTGCTTCTTCCAATCACGTTTGACTCCAATACCAACATCAGGAACTTCACATCAATTTTAAGTGTATGAGACTCGCATTGGTTCATACTCCTGTGGCTTGGAACCCCTGGCCAACCCATTCTCACACTAGCCTATGATTCTTTGAGGTTGTAAGAAAGATTTTTGGGGATTTGATTCCCCAAAGGCAAATGGAGACATCGCATCCTATGGAATATACAAAGTTAGGAGTAACAATATAAAATAACAGATAGAATATGGAATAAGTACGCACGCCATGATACCAAACCTGGCCGAATCTTAGGGGCTCAGAGAAGAAGATTTGCTAACAAATAGTTTAAGCACCCCTATAATACTACTATAACTTTAGCATGATCTTTTAGTTTCACGCCCTCTTGTTTGGAGGGAAGGGAACAAAGGGAACGGCGAGTCAAGAAAGCCCCTCCCTTGAGGTCTACGCTTTGGGTAGCACCAAACCTACCTTTCGAGCTTAAATAAGGAGGAGAGATTGCAACGGTGCAAATGCTTGGATTTTTAATTAAGACATTGTTTATGTCATAGCAACTTTGTTAGCGTGTACTCTATTCGAATAGATGTCTTGATCCTATGCACGGTTGTATACACGTGTCCAGTGGATGGTTGGTCTTATCACGCATGGGTTGACGAACCAAAACAATCTATGTGTATCATCACTTAGATTGTTATATGATAGAGATTGATGCATGTTTCATAATTTCAAAGCTGTTAGGTCCCTGCTCGAAACCATTGGATCTCATGTTAGATCAACCAATACCGTCTCAAAGCTTGGAAATAAACCTGCAGGTGTATGACTGCACTTTACGTTCATGCGCTCTAGTTTGACTAGCATTTGACTATATAATTTATTTCCTGTGTATTTAATATTTTTGAAGATTTTGATTCAACTTGTTTCTTAACGCTTAAAATACAATTTGCTCAATGTGTGTTTATAGATGTATGCATGTATATTGCATCTGTTGGTATAGAATTTATTTGACGTCGGATCGAGTTGGAGTCGAGGAAGATGAGGTCGCCGTCAGTGACCTACAAAATAAAGTTCTATCCGAAGTTGATGGTGGTGATTTCGATAGGATCTTCCGACGGTCAAGTTAGCTCTTCTGGCCAACAGAGATGGAGTGCTCAGAGAGAAGTTTGACAGAGTTTTGGGAAGAAAAAAAAAACTTAGAGAAAACGTATCTAGATGTCTCTTTTTATAGACGGAGCTTATTGTAACTGTCCTGATAAATAACCGTCGTAACCGTTCTGATAAATGCCTATCGTAATCATCCTGATAAATGTCCATCGTGATTGTCCTGATAAATGCCGATCGTGATTGTCATAATAAATGACAATCATAATTGTCATGATAATTATAACCGTTCAATAATGAGATCGTCTGTATGAATCCGTCCGAAGGAACAGTTTGTAAGAAGTTCGACTTTCGTAGAAATCCGACTGCTGGAGGAGTCCGAAAGAAGTTCAGCTTCCGTAGGAGCCCGACTGCTGGAGGAGTCCAAAAGGAGTTCGGTTCCTATAGAAGCTCGATTGCTGGAGGAGTCCGGAAGGAGTTCGACTTTCGTAGAAGTCCAGTTGCTGGAGGAGTCTGAAATAAATTTGGCCGTTGAGAAATTCGATCGGGTTTGGCTGCTGGGTAGTTTGATCACTGAATGAATCCGGCTGCTAGGAAGAGAATTTTCGATTGAAGCTCTTCCGTGATTACCAGTTGCATTAGGCTAAGCTTCAGACTGGACTTTGGTGGGAGCAGAATTTATCCCTAACAATAATCTTCCCACTTTCGAGTTCGAAATTCGAAAAAATGGAGTATAAAAAGAGCGACTGTCGAAGTCCTCTTTAAGACTCTGTACCTTATCTCCAGCCGAGATTGAAAGTGTAGTTGAAGCTCGAGGAAGATCTTATCTTCTGTTGTTGACGAGCACAATGAAGCCGTCTTCGGAGCCTTTTCTCTCATCCCATCTAAAATGATCAAAATGGACGAGGTCTTCGGCTTTGTTCATGTTAGGACGAAGTTCTCCTCCTATTTCTAACGAATTATGGGGGCACATAAGGACCGTTGTTTGGGCCTCTCCCTCCATCTCGTCTAAAATAGATGAGGTCTTCGACTTTGCTCACGTTAGAACGAGGTTCTTCTCCTATTTCTAATGGACTGTGGGGGCACATAAGGATCATTGTCAGGGCCTCTCCCCCATCTCATCTTAAGTGAACGAGGTCTTCGACTTTGCTCGCGTTAGGATGAGGTTCTCCTTCTATTCCTAATGGGCTGTGGGGGCACATAAGAGCTGTTGTCATCTTAAGTGAACGAGGTCTTCGACTTTGCTCGCGTTAGGATGAGATTCTCCTCATGTTCCTAACGAACTGTAGGGGCACATAAGGACCGTTATCAGGGCCTCCCCCCATCTCGTCTAAAATGAACAAGGTCTTCAACTTTGCTCACGTTAGGACGAGGTTCTTCTCCTATTCCTAACGGACTATGAGGACACATAAGGACCGTTGTCAGGGTCTCTTCCTCCATCTCGTCTTAAATGAACGAGGTCATCGACTTACTCATGTTAGGATGAGATTCTCCTCCTATTTCTAATATGGCCACTATTGATTGCTTCTTTCCGGCAGTACATTCTCGGGTTCTATGAGTCTCAAGATCATGGGAGTGTTGTTTCACTGAGCTTCTTTAGACGGTAAGTCCTGGATCGGACGACCTCCTCTATTTTATGTTGGCATTCTCAATTTGGAGCAAGCTTCTTTTGGCTTTGAGGTTGGAAGATGACGACTCGCCGAAGTACCAAGCCCCCCCAGAGCCCCCCCTCTCCAGAGGTAGCGTTGATAATGCCGGAAAGCGGCCGACCTTCTTGTTGTTCTTCCATCATTGGTGGTTCTAATTGTGGTAGCATCGTTGGCTTGCTTCAGGCCGACATATGTGGAGCATTGAAGGGGGCGTAGTTATGAAACCTTCTGAGGAAAACTTCTTCACGTCCTTTCGTCGGGGCTTCCTTGACGACGAGCTCGATAAGGAGTTTGGCCTCCTTCCGTCGGGGCTTCCTTAACGACGAGCTCAAGGGGGAGTTTGGCCTCCTTTCGTCGGGGCTTTCTTAACGACGAGCTCGAGGGAGAGTTCGGCCTCACTTGCACTCAAAGAGAGTCTGTGAACACGATCGAACTTCATTCTGTCCTCCTGTGAAATCTTCTAGGGGAACTTCTTCGTGCCCTTCTATCGGAGCTTCCTTGACTATGAGCTCGAGGGAGAGTTCGGCCTCGCTTGCACTTAGGGGGAGTCCATAAGCACGGTCGAACTTCATTCCGTCCTCCTATGAAACCTTCTGGAGGGAGAACTTTTGCTCTCTTTTTCTCCTTCCTAAGGACGATGGGTATATTAGGCCAAATGCTCTTTCTTAAGATCGATTTCTAGCATCCTGATGGTCATTTTCGGACGGAATCGCCGTCGGAGGCTGCCGCATAGCCTGCACCATTTCGGTGAGACCCCGAACCTGTTGCATCAGTAGGTTAAACTGCTCCAGATCTATGATGGATACAGGTGGAGCTTGAGTTGCCGGGGCTGAAGCGGGGGCGGAGCTCTCCTGAGAGGTCTTTTTTCTCAAGAAAGAACTTTAGAGAGAAAGAAGAGAGATCGTTGTTGAGCACTCCTTTGAAATCAAGGGAACTTCAGGAACAGAGGGTCCTTCCTCTAGCGCCAATTCTGTTGGTGCAGAATTTGGTTGACGCTGGATTGAGCCAGAGTTGAGGAAGACGAGGTCGCCGCCGATGACCTACAAAATAAAGTCCTATCCGGAGTTAGTGGTGGTGACTTCGGTAGGACCCTCCGACGATCAAATTAGCTCTTCTGGCCAACCGAGATGGAGTGCTTAGAGAGGAGTTCGGCAGAGTTTCGGAAAGGAAAAGAAAGCTTAGAAAAAATATATCTGAAGGTCCCTTTTTATAGACGAAACTTATTGTAACTGTCCTGATAAATAACCATCGTAACCATTCTGATAAATGTCCATCGTAATCATCATGATAAATGTCGATCGTGATTGTCCTGATAAATGTCGATCGTGATTGTCTTGATAAATGATAATTATAATTATCGTGATAATTATAATTATTCAGTAATGTGATCGCTTGTAGAAATCCATCTAAAGGAATAACCTGTAAGGAGTTCGACTTTCGTAGAAGTCCGACTGCTGGAGGAGTTTGAAAGGAGTTCGACTTTCGTAGAAACTCGGTTGCTGGAGGAGTCTGAAATAAGTTCGACCGCTGAAAAGTTCGACTGAATTTGACTGCTGGGTAGTTCGGCCATTGAATGAATCCGACTCTTAGGAAGAGAATTTCTAATTGAAGTTCTTTCGTAATTATCAGATGCATTAGGCTAAGCTTCACACTGAACTTTGATGGGAGTAAAATTTATCCCCAATAATATCAAAATCAAAGAAGCATCAAATGCGAATTTTGTTTTTAATCACATTGAAAAACGTTTAAAAGAGATGGTATATATATATATATATATATCGGTTGTTCATTTTAAATTTCCGAGCCCTGAGGTGGATTAACCCGGTGAGAAAACCAAATCAAGTCATGCAGTAAGCTAAATCCTGATATGACAACCTTCTCTGCGCCCTTTCGTAAGCCATGGAAGAGTAAAACCATATTATAGATATATATATATATATCGGTTGTTCATTTTAAATTTCCGAGCCCTGAGGTGGATTAACCCGGTGAGAAAACCAAATCAAGTCATGCAGTAAGCTAAATCCTGATATGACAACCTTCTCTGCGCCCTTTCGTAAGCCATGGAAGAGTAAAACCATATTATAGTTGGAGAGGGCCCGCCATTAGCTCAAACACGCAAGCACACCTTGACTCATGGGGCTGTTTGTGGGGTCACGAGATGCTTTGGGCAACCATGGAGCCGTTCGGTTTGTGGATTCTCCAACAGGGACACCACGCTCGGAAAGCCACACCACCTCCCCCACCATTACCCCACCCTCAAAAGAGAGGAAATATTGCATGCCATCCCTTTATAATAAACTCCAAAAGAAGCAAAGCAAAGGTAAAAAGGGTGGAAGAATCCATGCTCTCATGCGTGATGTATGGAATGCAACCCCACCCACTCCCCCAGCTCTTGTTAACCTCAGCCCCCCATCACCACCACAATTATTTAACATCAATACACTAAAGTCTCAATCCTCCTATCCCTTTTCCCTCCCGTCCTAGCTTGTTATGCTTTGTTGTTTCATATATATGGTAGAAGATGAGGTAAGGGGCTCGAGATCGTAGAGCATGGTCCAACTCGGAAACCTCCATCATCGCACACGTGCAATTTTTGTTCGAGTGGCCATGCTTATTAGCTCACACGTGTGTATGGAGGTGTGTTCATGTCAAAGGCTCACGGTGCTCATCCCTTTTTTTTTTTTTTTTAAGGACTTATAGTGGCAATGATAGCGTTTAGGCTCCACAAATTAGAAGGATAGGATGGAATTTAGGCAAGCGTGAATTGCTTTGTGGTGCGACTCTTGGATGCCAAGCAACAAGACCATCATATGTTGATTCATGTTATAATTGGATGGTGAGGGCCATTTTTGCTGGCGTGAAACGGGCGATGCGAGCCATGGGACTGTTGACTGCAAGATGACAAGGTACGCCAAAGGGTCTTGGCATGCCTACACGTATCCATCTGGTCCTCACCATGATACGTGGGACCCAAATCCACATGGATGAAACCATGGTTTGAACAATAAGGTCATAAGACCCCATAATGTGGCAGTTTTGCTGTCGGTCACGACTAGACAGGTCTGTCCTGCACCATCGCCAAACCTGAGGCTCTCACCTGGGAGAGTAATTCCTCAAGATTAATTACCCACTTCCGCTTGGAAATTTGTGTTACCATCAAGTCTATCTATCTAATGCCATCCAGCAAAAATTCTACTAATATAAAGTACTAAACTAACATTGACCACACAAAACTAGCTCAGGAAAATCAAGGTTAGCATGACGTGGGGGCTTATCATCCAAGCATACTACCTATTAGGGATAAATTCCATTTTTATCAAAGTTCAGTCTAATACTTGATCTAACATAACTGACAATCATGAAAGAGCTTCGATCGAGAATCCTCCCTCTAACAGCCGAATCCTAATCAAATTTCTCCAGCATCCGAACTCCAATCGGACTCCTATGGAAACCGAACTCTTTCCAAATCCCTCCTTCGGACGAACTTCTATAGAAGCCGAACTCCTTCCGGATCTCTCCTTCGGTCGGACTTCTACAGGAGCCAAACTCCTTCCGGATCCCTTCATCAGTCGGACTTCCACGAAAGACGAACTCCTTCTGAATCCCTCCTTCAGTCGGACTCCTATGGGAGCCAAACTTCTTCTGAATCCCTCCTTCAGTCGAACTTTTACAGAAGCCGAACTCTTTCCGGATCTCTTCTTCAATCGGACTCCTACAGGAATCAAACTCCTTCTGGATCTCTCATTCAGTCAGACTCCTACAAGAGTCGAACTCCTTTCATATCTCTCCTTCAATCGAATTTCTATAGGAGCTGAACTTCTTCCGAATTCCTCCTTCAGTCAAATTTTTACAGGAGCCAAACTCCTTTCGAGCTTCTCCTTCAGTCGGACTCCTACAATAACCGAACTCTTCCTAGATCCCTCCTTCAGTTGGACTCTTACAGGAGCCGAACTCCTTCTGAATCTCTTCTTCAGTCAGACTCCTACGAAAGCCGAACTCCTTTCGGATCCCTCCTTCAGTCAGACTTCTACGAAAGCTGAACTTCTTCCATATCTCTCTTTCAATCGAATTTCTACAGGAGCTGAATACCTTTCAGACTCCTCCTTCAGTCAGATTTCTATAGGAGCCGAACTTCTTCTTTAGTCGGACTTCTACAGGAGCTGAACTTCTTCCATTTCTCTTCTTCAGTCGAATTTCTACAGGAGCTGAACTCTTTCTGGACTCCTTCTTTAGTCGAATTTCTACAGGAGCCAAACTTCTTTCGAGCTTCTTCTTTAGTCGAACTTCTACAGGAGCCGAACTCCTTCCATATCTCTCCTTTAGTCAAATCTCTATAGGAGCCGAACTTCTTCCGAACTCCTCCTTTAGCTAGCATTCCTCTCGGATGATTTTCTCTAGCCGTATTTCTTTTAGAAGTCTGAACTTCTTTAAAATTGATATATGTCAAAGCTCTTCATCCTTCCATACGGCTCCGAACGACTCAATATCGGACGACTATGGTAATCACTATCAGTCCGCTGCAGGCGACAGCGACTTGCTATTGGGCGGCGATGATTGTCACCATCAATCTACTGCAGACGGTACTACAGATGGTGCCCCTTCAGGACAGACTCCATCAGACCTCAAGCCGCCCGCTACCTGATGGCTGCAACTGTCACTATCAATCTGCCACAAGCTTCATCTATAAAAAGAGATCCTCCAGATATATTTTCTCTGAGCTCTCTTCTTTTTTCCAAAATTCTATTGAATTTCTAACTGAGCACTCCATTTTTGTTGACCAGAAGAGCTGACTTGATCATCGAAGGATCCTACCGGACCCACCACCATCAACTCCGGATGGAACTTTATTTTATAGGTCACCAGCGGTGACCTCGTCTTCCTCGACTCTAGCACGATTCGATGTCAACCAAATTCTATAATAACAGAATTGGTGCTAGAGGAAGGACCTCTATTTTCGAGGTTTCCTTATTTTTAAAGGAGTGCTCACCGGCGATCTCTCTTCTTCTTCTCTAAAGTTCTTCTCCGAGAAAAAATGCCTCCCAAAAAAGCTTCGACTCGATGATTGACGGCCTCTACAGTCAGATTTCGTCCAGACCTATCCACTCCCACTTCAGCCCTGGCAACTCAAGCTCTACCTATAGCCATAGTGGATGCGGAGTAGTTCAACCTGCTGGTCCAACAGGTTCGTGATCTCATAGAGACGATGCAAGCCATACATTGGCAGGCTCAGCACTAGTTTGGTTGGAGCAGGCTTGTCTAGAGCCCCGTAATCTGGTCTGGGAAAGATCGACTTGGGCTACCCAGCCTCTGATCTCTGGAAAGAGGAAGCAGAGGATGGAGGGCCCTTGCTCGGACCACAACTTGACCCAGGGGGAAGCTTCGTGCCTGTTCCACTAGAAAACTCTGGAGATCAATGATCATGAAGATCTCCTGTATCAAAGGCTCCTAGAAATCAGCCGATGAATCGAAGAACTCCATCATACTCCCTCTTCACATGGTAATGATATTTACATAGACCCTTCTTTTTCTTAGAGGATCATGTAGGAACCAATCCCGTCGAACTTCAAGCTCTCATAGTTTGAGAGTTACGATGAGACCACCGATCCGATTGATCATCTGGAGGTCTTTCGGATAATGATGTTGCTCCATGGCACGCCAGATGCAATTTTATGTCGGGCTTTTCCATCCATCCTTAAGGAAGCCACGAGGAACTGATACTCGGTACTTAAGTCAGATATCATCTTTTTTTTTATCAGATGAGCCATCAGTTCGTGGCTCACTTCGTCAGCAGCCGACGTCTACACCGAGGTTCGAATTTTCTGATGAACATCAAGTAGAAGGAAGGAAAGTCCATTCAGACTTATGTTATTCGATTTAATGCTGCTGCATTGGAGGTCTGAAACCTGGACCAATCAGTCGTCATGGCCACACTCAAGGGCGGCCTTCAGAAGAATGATTTATTATTTTTTCTGAAAAAGTACCCTAGAGACTTTATCGATATACTAGCTCGGGCTGAAGGTTATGCCCGAACTGAAGAGGCATTCAAGGCCAAGAATGATGAAGCCTTTAGTGAGCAGCGAATCGACGAGCCGAGCAGGCCCATCGAGGAAGGAAAGCCGAGTGAAGCTCGATCGCACTTTCGAACTTCCCCTAAGCGCAAGCGAGCCCGAACTCCTCCCTGGGCTCGGAGGTAGGGAAGCCCCGATAGAAGGACACGGCGGGGTTCTCCCCTCCAAAGATTTTATAACTATGCCCCTCTCAATGCTCTAAAGATCCAAGTGCTGATGAAAATCAGGAAGCAACTGCCAAGATCGAAAAGGATGCGTACTCATCCTAGCAAGTATAATCCTAACAAATTCTGTCTTTATCATCGTGACCACGGTCATTATACTGAGGAGTATATTCTACTCTAAGATGAGATCGAGGAGCTCATCAGACGAGGCATATTTGATCGATTTCTACGGTGACGGCCTGAACGATGGAAAGATCGATCAAGGATATTACCGCAGCATGAACCACCAAGGGAGGAGGATCAACAAGGAGATCAGCCATCTCTCGACATCATCAACACTATCTCGGAGGGACTTCGGTGGAGAAAGGCCAGCGGATCTAAGGGATCAGCGAAGAGACGGAGGACTGAAGAACCCATAACCTTTACTGAGGCAGATGCTCAGGGGATCCAGTTCTCACATAATGACGCGGTTGTAATCTCTTTAAACATTGCTGACTATGATGTACGCAGTATTTTGATAGATAATAAAAGCTTGACTGATGTTTTGTTTTATGATGTTTTCTCGAAAATGTCCTTACTTAATAATCACTTGGGACCGATGAACTTCCCGTTGATAGGCTTTATTGATAATTTCGTACCAGTTGAGGGCATAATGACCTTGGCTGTGACTGTAGGACAACGTCCGAAGCTGGCTAAGGCATAGGTCAATTTTTTAGTCGTAAAGGCTCCATCTATCTATAATGCTATTCTCGATCGATCTGATCTAAATGCACTTCGGATAGTGGTATCAACTTATTATTTGAAGATGAAGTTTCTGACAAGTCACGGAATCGAAAAGATCAGTGGAGATCAAGCTCTAGCAAGGCACTGCTACTCAATCGTCCTGCATAAAGAAGAATGGTCCGATCCTTATCCTGTTGATGGGCTGGATGTCTGCGACGACCTCATCGAGGAATGGGATGAGCCTATGGAGAACCTCGTATCTGTACCCTTAAATGATAGAAATGCAGAGCACATAGTGCAAATTGGCTTCAACTTGGGGAACGAGGTTCGGGAGCAACTCATCACCTTCCTCAAGAAGAATGTAGACGTCTTCACCTGGGCCCCAGCGGATATGCCAGGAATTGAAGTCAAGGTCATGAAACATCGATTGATCGTTGATCTGAAGTATCGATTGATAAAAGAGAAGATGCGCAACCATACTCCGGAGAGGCAGAAAGCAATTATAGAAGTAGGCAAGCTCCTCAAAGTTGGATTCATCCAAAAAGTTAACTATCCGACCTGGGTCTCAAACGTGGTCCTCATCAAAAAAGTAAACAATAAATAGAGGATGTGTATAGACTTCAAAAAGCTAAATAAGACCTACCCAAAAGATAGCTACCCTCTATCCATGGTTGATCAACTGGTGACGCAACCTTGGGCCATGAGCTCTTCATCTTCATAGACGCCTTCTTCGATTATAACTAGATATGAATGACACCGGAGGTGAGGAGAAAACTACTTTTATTACTGACCGTGGTCTTTATTGTTATAAGATTATGCCCTTTGGACTAAAAAATACACGAGCAACATACCAGCGCTTGATCAATAAGATCTTCAAGAAGTAGATCGACCGCAACATGGAGGTGTATGTGAATGACATGCTCATCAAAAGTTGAGCTTCTATAAACCACCTCGTCGACCTCGAAGAGACCTTCAGCGCACTTAGGAAGCACAAGATGAAGCTAAATCCGACCAAGTGCACCTTTGGTGTGACCTCTGAAAAGTTTCTGGAGTTTATAGTATCAAGATATGGGATTAAAGCAAATCTAGAAAAAATTTGAGCCATTCAAGAGATGACTACTCCAAAAATAATCAAAAAAAGTTCAGCACCTGACTGAAAAAGTGGCATCCCTAAGTCACTTCGTCTCGAGATCGATCGAGCGATGCATGCCCTTCTTTCGAGTTCTCAGGCAACCAAAGAACTTCTGCTGGACAGCGGAGTGCCAACAAGCGTTTGAGGAGCTTAAAAACTACATCGACTCACCCTCACTGCTGGCAAAGCCCAAATCTGGAGAAGAACTGTTCCTATACCTAGCAGTCTCTCCGACGGTCTTAGCAGCAATCCTGATCAAGGAGGAAGCGAAGATGCAGCGATCAGTCTACTATGTAAGTTGGATCCTGAGAGATGCAGAGATCATGTACTCTAAGCTAGAAAAATTGACTTACTCTCTTTTAATTACTATAAGAAGACTCTGACCTTACTTTCAAGGGCACACCATAATGGTCCTCACGGACCAACCAATAAAAGCAGTCCTTCATCAAACAGACACTTTCGCGAGAATTGCAAAATAGATAATTAAGCTCACAGAATTTAACATCAACTGTCAATCCCAACCATCGATCAAAGCCTACATATTGACAGATTTTGTAGTAGAATGTACCATTCTAGCTGAAGCCAAGCTTGAACAAAATGAGATCGATGCTTTGCTGTCGCAACTAAGCCTCCCCGAAGAGAGTGCCGATCTTTTCAAAGGTTTTTAGACTCTGTATGTGAATGGTTCATCCAACTCCGCTGGAGCAGGTGTGGGGTTAGTCTTAGTCAACCCTGAGGGAGTCATCGTCGAGTATGCGCTATGCTTTAAATTTTTTGTGACTAATAATGGGGCTGAGTATGAAGTACTGATCGTCGGATTAAAAATAGTAAAAGAGTTAAAAGTAGATCGGCTCCAAGTCTACAGTGATTCTTAATTAGTGATCGGTCAAGCTGGTGGCAACTACGAAGCATGGGAGAAAAGTATGATTAAATACCTGAAGAAAGTAAAGGATTTGATCTCGATCTTTGGTAGTTTTGGCATTCAATAGATTCCGAGGGCAGAAAATATAAGTGCCGATCTTTTTTCTAAATTGGCCACTTTAGCCCCAGTCGAACTATCCAAAGAAGTATTTTTTGAGACTCTGAAATGCCCAAACTTAGAAAAATCACATATTGTTATGCAAATGGAGCTTAAGTCGAGCTGGATTGATCCATTGGTTGCCTATCTCAAGGAGAATGTTCTTCCTCGTGATTTGAAAGAAGCTCAGAAACTCAAGAATCAAGCCTTTCGATACGTTTCATACAAGGACAAGTTGTATAAGAGGTCATATTCTCTGCTGCTGCTGAAATATCTTCGATCTTTATAGGCCGACTTTGCATTATAAATAGTATATGAGAAAATCTGTGGAAGTCACGTAAGAGCCAGGTCCCTATCACAAAAACTACTTTGGCAAGGATACTATTGGTTGACCTTGTATCATGATTCTATGGAGTATATCAAGAAATATGATCGCTGTTAGAAGAATGCAAACGTACAAAGATAGTCGGCCTCTGAGCTTACTTCGCTAAGCGCACATTGGCCATTTGCACAATGGGGAATGAACATAGTTGGTCCTTTTTCGATGGCATCCGAACAACGAAAGTTCCTCCTGGTTGCGATTGACTACTTCACCAATTGGGTCGAAGCCGAACCACTAGCAAAAATTATCGAGGTTAAGGTACAAAACTTCATCTGAAAGTCAATAGTCTGCCGGTTCAGTTTACCCCAAACTCTCATAACTGATAATAGGCGACAGTTCGCTGGGACGAGGTTCTTCGAGTTCTGCGAAGACCTAAACATCTTCCACCATTTTACATCGATAGCTCATCCACAGGCAAATGAGAAAACTAAAGTGACCAATCAGACTCTACTGCAAGGCATCAAGATGAGGCTCGACAGAGCAAAGGAGGCTTGGATGGACGAGCTCTACCACGTCCTCTGGGCATACCAAACTACTCAAAGATTGCCGACTGAGAAAACACCATTTGCCTTAGCTTTTGGAACGGTGGCAGTCATACCAATCGTGCTTAAACTCCCATCAGCATGGATTGTCACCTTCAATGAGCAGCATAATCCGTAAGACCTCAAAGCCAACCTCAATCTATTGAAAGAAAAAAAAAGAGAAAGTCCAGGTTTGGATGGTGGCCTACAGACGAAGGATGGCTCGATATTATAACTCCAAAGTTAGAAGTAAAATATTTAAAGTGGAGGACTTAATGCTTCGACGAGCTGCCATCTCCCAGCCTCAAATCCTGAGAAAACTTATCCCAAATTGGAAAGGCCAATATGAAGTGGTGGAGGTCGTCCGGTCCAAAACTTATTGCTCGAAGAAGCTCGGAGGAACAATTCTTCCATGATCTTGGAACTTAAAAAATTTGAAGATGTACTACCATTAATTTTTCTATAATAAAACTTCTTCATTTCGACATTATTATTTTTTGTTGCAAAAATTATGTGATGATAGAAAAAAATGATTAAAAGTGGTCATGTTAGGAACAGGAGGAGAACCTCATCCTAACATAAGCAAAGTCGAAGGCCTCGTTCATTTTAGATGAGATAGGGGGAGAGGTCCCGATAATGGCCCTTATGTGCCCCCATAGTCCATTAGGAATAGAAGAAAAACCTCATCTTAACGTGAGCAAAGTCGAAGACCTCATTCATTTTAGACGAGATGGAGGGAGAGGCTCCGATAATGGCCCTTATGTGCCTCCATAATCCATTAGAAACAGGAAGAGAACCTCATCCTAATGTGAGCAAAGTCGAAGGACCTCGTTCATTTTAGATGAGTTAGGGAAGAGGCCTCGATAATGGCCCTTATGTACCCCACAGCCCATTAGGAATAGGAGGAGAACCTCGTCCTAATGGGAGCAAAATAAAGTCTCATTCATTTTAGATAAGATGAAGAGAGAAATCCTGACAACGGCCCCTATGTGCTCCCACGACCTGTTAGGAATAGAAGTAGAACCTCATCCTAATGTGAGCAAAGTCGAAGGTCTCATTCATCTTAGACGAGATGGAGGGAGAGGCCCTGACAACGGACCCTATGTGCCCCCATAGCCCGTTAGGAATGGAAGAAGAACCTCATCCTAATGTGAACTAGGCCGAAGGCCTCATTCATTTTAAATGAGATAAGAGGAAAGGCCCTAAAACGACCCTATTATGTCTGACAATAAAAGGAGACAAGATCTCCCACGAGTTTCAATTTTAACGTTAACCTTGGTTGGAGATAAGATCTCTTTCGAGCTTCAACTTCGACGTCAATCTCGGCTGAAGATAAGATCTCTTCCGAGCTTCAACTTCGACGTCAATCTCGACTGAAGACAAGATCTTCCACGAGCTTCAATTTTGACATCAACCTCGGCTAGAGATAAGATCTCCTTCGAGCTTCAACTTCAACGTCAATCTCGGTTGGAGACAAGATCTTCCATGAGCTTCAATCGCAACGTCAACAGGAGACAAGATCTTCCTGGACCTCAACTGAAGATAAGATCTCCTCCGAGCTTCAACTTCAACGGGTGCAGAGGTCAGAAAAAGACTTTGGCAGTCATCTTTTTTGTACTCCCTTTCTTCGAGTTTTGAACTCGAAAATGGAGAGACTATTATTGGGGATAAATCTCGCTCCCATCGAAATCCAGTCTGACCTTGGCTTAACGCAACTAGCAATCATGGAAGAGCTTCGATCGAAAATCCCCCCTCCAATTGTTGGATCCCAACCGAACTTCTCTAGCGGTCGAATCCCAGTCGGACTCCTATGGAAGCTAAACTCCTTCCAAATTTCTCCTTCGATCGGGCTTCTGTAGGAGCCGAACTCCTTTCAGATCTTTTCTTCAGTCGAACTCCTATGAAAGTCGAACTCCTTCCAGATTCCTCCTTCAGTCGGACTTCTACAGAAGTCGAACTCCTCCTGAATCTCTCCTTCAGTCAGACTCCCATGGAAGCCAAACTTTTTTTGGATCTCTCCTTCAGTCGGACTTCTATAAAAGTCGAACTCCTTCTGGATCTCTCTTTCAGTCGGACTCCTATGGGAGCCGAACTCCTTTCGGATTCCTCCTTCAGTCAGACTTCTATAGGAGTCGAACTCCTTCTGTATCTCTTCTTCAGTCGAATTTCTATAGGAGCCGAACTTCTTTCAGACTCCTTCTTCACTCAGATTTCTATAGGAGCCAAACTTCTTCCGAGTTTCTCCTTCAGTCGGACTTCTATAGATGCTGAACTCCTTCCGAATCTTTCCTTCAATCGGACTCCTATGGGAGCCAAACTTCTTTCGGATCTCTCCTTCAGTCGGACTCCTATGGAAGTCGAACTCCTTCTAGATCTCTCATTCAGTCGGACTTCTATAGGAGTCGAGCTCTTTCCGTATCTCTCCTTCAGTCAGATTTCTACAGAAGACGAAATCCTCCTTTAATCAAATTTCTACAGGAGCCAAACTTTTTGCGAGCTTCTCTTTCAGTTGGACTTCTATAGGAGCCGAACTCCTTCCGTATCTCTTCTTTAGTAGAATCTCTACAGGAGCCGAACTCCTTCCATATCTCTCCTTCTGTCGAATTTTTACAGTAGCCGAACTCCTTCCAAACTTCTTCTTCAGTCGGATTTGTACAGGAGCCAAACTCCTTCCGAGCTTCTCTATCAGTCGAACTTCTACAGGAGCCAAACTTCTTTCGTATCTCTCTTTCAGTCGAATCTCTACAGGAGCCGAACTCCTTTCAAACTCCTTCAACTATCATTCCTCCCGGATGATTTTTTCTAGTCGTATTCTCTTTGAAAGTCCGAACTTCTCTGGAATTGATATACGTCAAAGCTTTTCACTCCTCCATGCGGCCCCGAGTGGCTCAGTATCAGACGGCTACGGTCATCACTATCAGTCTGCTGTAGGCGACAGCGATCCACTATCGAACAGCGATGGCTGTCATCATTAATCTATTACAGATCGTGCTACAGATGGCACCCTTCTTCAGGACAGACCCACTAAGCCTTGAGCGGTCTGCTACCAGGCAACTGTAGCTGTCACTATCAATCCGCTACAAGCTCCGTCTATAAAAAGGGATCCTCTAAATATATTTTCTCTGAGTTTTCTTCTTCTTTTCAAAACTCTTTTGAATTTCTATCTGAGCACTCCATTTCTGTTGATCAGAAGAGCTGATTTGATCGTCGAAGGATTCTGTCGGAGCCACCACCATCGACTTCGAATGGAACTTAATTTTGCAGATCATCGATGGCGACCTCATCTTTTTTTTGACTCCAATATGATCCGATGTCAACCAAATTCTACAACAGCACTATTCTTCACCTCATTTAGGGCATATTTTGGTCAAAGATTTTTTTGGTTATGATCAAGTAAGATTCAAGTTTTTTGAATTGAACTTTCTTACAACAGGCATAGGCCAGAGCTTTGATCGAATCCAGGTCATAACGGTAGTGTTTTATTTAGATCAGGTTGAGTCATTATTTTGGACAAGAGTTTTTTGAGTTTTGCCAATTTTTTTCTCTCAATACTAGTTTTGTTGATCATTATCCACCGGGGGATTGACTATTAATTACAAAATAAATTACTTCTAGACCAAACAAGCGATCCAAAATGATATGTATAAGGGTATCGGTCAAGGTTTTTCGTATTGCTATCATTATTTAATCCAATCCCGGCTTATTCTAACTCATGGCAATCTCCATTATCCTAAACCTTTCAGGAACATTACTTAACACAAACCTTCTTGGATGAAGGTAGAGGATGTTCATGGGTTGGGTCCCAGTAGAACCTATGCAAAATTTGATCAGGTCGATCCGATTAGTTTGGGAGAATATAAATGAAGGATCAAATAACTACCCTGCATAAATGCTAGAATTAAGTGCTCCAATTAGGCATTTAAAGCCTTGGTCAGAAATTATTTTAACTGCCAATATGTTACAGTAGCATGTGAGGCAGCCAGCAACAGTGTTTCGCTGCCGGCTTGGTCTGATTCAGGTGGTGCGCGCGCAACCGCATCCACCGCGGCAGCAGGCTGCCGCTGCACGCTGTGCCAAAATCTGGCCCGTACGATCTGACAAGGGCGTGGGAGGATGATGATTGATGAGAGGTCGCCCTCGCCATTTATAACCCACCTTTGACCTCCGACCCTTCACCAATTCTCCATTGGTGGTCGTGCCTCGCGTGCGCGACCATCGCGCTCCACGCGTCCCACCGTACGCCAGCAACTGTTCCTATCGCGGCCACCTGCGACAATGCCTTTCCCTTTACCTCTTTACCCTCCCCCTGCACGCGTGCGAATATCGAAGTCCAGGCGTCACGTGTGAATCCGCCAAGTTTTTTATCGTCCCGAGCAATCAGTACGGCCATCCTGACACCATCTTTTGCCAGAAAAAAAAATTTAAATACCCGCTCCGATTTAGGAAAAAAAATATTAAGATACTAAACATTTATCTGTGGATTGGTGTTAAAGGTTGGTTTTATTTTATTTTATTTTTATAGATTTCCAGTGGATTTCCACGATAGAGAGATTGGGAGGCGTGCGGTGCCTTTCACTCTTTTACGGAGTATTTATTTATTTGTTAAGAGATTTTTAATTTGGAGAGCGTGTTATTATTTTAATAATGTTGCATGAATAATGGAGTGGAAGATTAAGAGGCTGGCACTAGATTTTGTTGTCGGGAATCATAACGTCACCGGATTCTCCGCGGAAAAGGAGACGGAGCGAGTATGCGGCCTAAAAGACGTTGCTTTCATCTGCACGCGTCCATGGAGATTTCTATGCGGTCTTTAGACCGGCCCTGGCCTAGCAGCTGTCAACCCATCGTGTCCACCCGTCACCTCATGCCGAGACAACCAAATGCTTGTCATTTTATCTATTTATTCAAGTGTACGGTTTTGATTTATGTCCTGACGAGCAAAACAGGCGGTTGTCATTATTAGATGAACATTGCATTAAAATTTTCTTCTATTTTAAAGTTTTTTAACCCCTAAAAAAAAAAAAAACAGGAGAGAGTAGGCAATCCTGGAGAGACGGAAGAGGGAGAAGATCATGAGATCATATTTCTCCCACTCCAACTTTGCTCTAATGTAATGTGGTGGTAGATATTTGAATCACACTTCGAACACCAGAACCAAGCATCATAAGATCTAAAAACTGCTCGGTTGACAAGTCCAACCCAGACAGGCCCTGGCGTCAAGCCATGGATTACATATCAGGTCACAAATTCCAAGTTCAAATAACTCCCCACCGGTAATAATTGAGAAATACCCTATGAACTTATGTAATACAGTAAAATTGATATAAAATACATCATCTAATTATATTAAATCATGTAGATATCATTTTTTTAATATCATATATATAATTTTATTTTTTTATTTAAAATATTAAATTAAAAAATGATTATTTTTTTTAAAAATAAATATGATATTTTGTAATCATATCATAACTTTCTATTACAATTTTTTAAAAAAAATTATAAAAAAATATGTTTTTATTATTAATTTTTTTAAAAAAATTTAAATAATAAAAATATTTTTTTTATTTTTATGAAGAGAATTATAATTTAACTATATAATATTATAATATGATCACAAGTTGTTATAATTTTTTAAAAATAAATTTTTTATTTTATCATTCAAAATTTTAAATTAAAAAATAAAATATCAGAAAATGATGGCTATTTGGCTCAACCAGATGAAATAATATATATTTTTTTACACTGAATGCAGTATAGGAAGAATTACTTAGTAATAAATATAGTACAAGAGAGACACGAATGGTGAAGGGCCAGAGTCCAATGTCTGTAGCTAGATTCGGCTGGGGCCCAAATTTTAGGGTCTATGCTCTAAATCAGGTTTAGGTCGACTCTGGGCCCTGGGACCAGCTGACGAATCAGGTTGGACATCCTATATTTTTACCACAAGAAACAGACGAAAGCAGTATAGTTCGCCAGCGAGATTCTAAAGGCCAGTCAGCCAAGCAATATATTCTCAAAACAATTCAGTAAAATTTATTCCGATTGAGACATCAAAACATAATATCAATAAACAGAATAAGATTAAAATAAATTAATTCATCGAACTAGCGCTTGCATGACGTTTTTTCTTAAGATGAAATAACAGAACTGGAGACCTCTAACTCAATAAATAGGAGAGCACCAAGTAGGCTGAAACAGGGTGAGATCTTACTTCCCACCTCTCCTGCCACAGCCTCGCCTACCATTTCCTCCGCTTCTGCCTCCATGACGCCCAAAGCCACCGCCTCCCTTCCTTCGGCGACCTTGTTGCCATTTGAGGCCGGCCGGGCCTTCAGATCGATACATTTACGAAAGCTGAAATCATCATCGGTTCCATCAACCCGTACGATGAAGAAGCACCAGCTTTTCCACGCCGGGTGGTACCGGATCTGGAATGCTTGGATCCCTTCTCCAATCTTTCTCCGGTAAGCCCAACAGCACCATGTGCTCATGCCGCACAAGCAAATGGATGCGAGTCAAGACACCCTAAACCCGCATCTGAATGCAGCGTGGCCGAAAACATTCGCTTGCAACAGTGCAGGAGTTCAACAGAGAGAAAATGAGATAATTTTATGCATAAAGTGAGTGCTTAAAATTAGGCTGCATAAAAGAAGGATAAAATGTTTTGGCATGAATCAGGAGGGAATGATATCTACACCGCAAGTAACGGACGAAGCCGTTGGCGAACGGTAAAGAGCAGGCAGTTAAATAAGACATTAAGCTTTTTACAGCAAGCAATATTACTTAAGCCTAGCACATCTTAGGAATATAATGAATCACCACGTGGTGGAATGGAATGGTAAGACAAAATGATAGGAAAAAAAGGTCTTCGGAGATGGAGATTGAACCATTTGATGAAAGCACAGGAACCAAAACAAATATAGGATTCCAATCTTCTATGCTGACTCTCACATATGGCCTATGGGTCATAACTTGTGTTGATTTGTTTTCTATCATACTCCATCGTAATTGGTAAGATCTGATATGAGATGATTAACTAATTGAGCTGATTCAAACTGAATATATAGAAGAAGCATCTGAAGCTGTAGTTTCACAATTGTAGCACCACAAAATTTCCATAAGCACATTTCTTTTCACTTGATTCTCTTTAGATGTTACGTTAAGCTAAAATTGGAAAAAAAAAAAAAAATCTTTTCTCCTAACAACTTCAAACATCAAAATAGAAAACCACTAATCCTTGGCAGATTGCAGTGTGTTGAATTGACAATATCAATTAAGAGGTACTTAGAAAGGGAAAGTACGGAGACCTGATGGTGATGAAGAAGCGGGTATTAGCAATGGTTTGGAATGCCAAAGAGGTACATCAACCTTCAGTTTCATCAAAATCTTAAAGAACATTAATCGAAATTATTTAGGTTGTGAATCAAAGACATATAGGTTTAAAATTCTCAAAGAGAGTTTTGTTAAATCTGATGGTCAATCATAAACAAAGGGAAAATCAAGGATTTAAACATGTGATGTGGTGGTGAAGAGTGGGGGAAAAATACATATTTCTCAAAAGAAGGTGCCTTCAAGTCCATGGTAGGTGAGTCATAAAATTCTGGTGAGGTCAACAGCGTGCAGACTGCACGCAGTAATATTTATTCACTGGCATCTGGCAACTGGCAAGCGAGAGAACGCATGGTTATCCTGGTACATTTCGCTAAAAGAAAGTCAGAAAATTAACTGAAAATAAATTTCTCAAGTTTGTCGAGCTGAAGTTCCCCATAGCATTATTTTTGGTCTCAAACATTTTCTTTCTCCATGTTACCAACTTATCATAACAAATAATGTCAAATTTGTACAAATGCATTAGATCATTTTGTTATTGTATCTTTCTTCTTGACTCACAAAAATTGGAAACTCATTTAGTCATTTTACTATTAAAACAATAAGTCCAATAAAATAATTATGTGTGAATTCCATAATGGGCGATTAGATGCACACAATATATTTCAAATTAATCAACATATTGTAATCAACTGTATACAGAAAACAATAACGTTGCTACTGAGAAAAAATTAAATTAAATGATGTTTCACACTTTCATTCAGCAATGGCACCTATCAACTAAACTAAAGAATTAAACCGAGTAAAGAATAAAATAAAACCAGCACATCTAAAACTAGAATATACAAAACAACAGGCAGCCATGACATCATGATATTACGAGTATCATAAACAAATCATTAAAAACGCCAAGGTTGTGTTGTAATGAGGCGATAAAATTAGATTTTACCTCAATCAAAACTATAAACAGGATATGAATCTAAGCAGAACTATGTGCCACATAAATCCAAGAAACCAGAGGAAGGTGTAACACAGAAAAACAGGATTTTGTTGCCAGCTTAAACCATCAACCGAAAATGCTATTTGCAAGTGTACTAAAATTCCATCAAAGTATGGGCTTTATCATAGAAACCCAACCAAATCCTTACTGACACCACAAATTCTTCGATCCTAATAAAAAACGCTCTCTATGGATTCTATTTGGTCATAAATTCCAACAGATTTCCAATGAAAACAAGTGGAACAAAGCATGAATCAGGAAATTACAATAAATAAAGAGAAAAGAAAGTAAAAATTGTCCAGTAGAAATTCGAATTTCATCAAATTACCAAGTCAGATAAAAAATCACTCTGTAAATTCTACTTAGGAACGAACTCAAATAGAGCATGATTCATGAAACTACATTGAATTAATAAAAAAGATAGCATCTTTGGAACTGCAGATAATCTAAATGAAAAACAAGTTTTTTTAAAGAACAACGTCGTTCGTATCGAGATTGGGAGACCATTGACGTAGTAGCTTGAACAAGTAGTCGAACATCTCCTTCGACGAGTCCAACACCTTCGGTCCCACGTACACCTTCCTCGATTCCTTCTCCTCTTCGCCTCCTCCTCCTCATCAGCCTCCGAATCCTCTCCCCGCTCCTTCTTATCTTCCATCTTCTCAAGGCTTCCTTCATCTAGAGTCCTCTCCACCATCCGTTGTTGCACTCGTCCACACCCACGCATCATATGATTAATTAAAGATAATTTAAAATAATTAAAATAATTAATTTTTTTAAAATAAAATTAAACTCAGATCAAAATAAGAATTCTTTGATAGAAAAAAGAATTTGTATCAAACTAAAAGAATCCATAGTCTAGCTTATAAATATAGCCTATAACTCTCCATTAAGTATAAGCATCGAGATGCTCTAGCATAGACTAGAAGAGCTCTTTTACAGTGATCTTTTGCAAGTTTCAAGAAAATCCATTGTAGCTTTATTTTTCTTCGTTCAAGATTAGATTCAGGCTTGATCAACAATGATTGGAGATATATTTGTTTCCGTATTAAGATCTAAATTTCTTACATTCAGTGATATCAAAACCACCTCCATGATATTTTGTTCAGTGATTATGTAAAATAGAAATCATCAAAATCTAGACCTCGAATTTCATATCAATTTAAGTTTTATTTATTTATTTATTCTACAATTTTTAATTTCAATCAAAAATTTATTTATAAATTAATTAAAAGAAGAAGAGGGCCGGCGTGCCCTCTTCCTCTTCTCTCCTGATGGCCGGACCTTCCGATCGAGTCCCACTCTTGGTGGCCGACCACATGATCGCCAGCATCCCAAGCCAGCAGCTACTTTTCGACATCCTTCCGTCGGTGAACATCCATATTTTTTTTAAAAAAATGGATAGATGGAACCGCCGAATCAAAATAAACCGGTGGCTCCCATTACCAATCACCGACCGTGGGTGATGAAGAGACACTGGCGAGCCATCGATCCAATCTTAACGGTGGCTATCGGTGGTGCTCGGGAGAGGAGGAGCACCGGATTTTTCGACTCCTCCATGGCTTTCGTTTGGATGAAGAACAAAAAAAACAAAAAGAGAGGCCGATGATCTGGCAGTTAGACGGCGGTCTCATGCTGGCCATCGATGTTTGTGGCATGATCGAGCGCCGACCAAGAGGGATGCGGCGGCCATGGGTAAACTAATCAGGGAAGAAGATGAACAGTAAAGGGGATACTGGATTTTGGGCTAACGGGTTCGGGTTCCAACCCAAAATCCAAAACCAATAAATCTATTAGCTAAAACATGGATTTTTGCATTAAAACCCCTAATAAAGTTTATATTCCATAAAGATCTGAGCTGAATTGATTTAGCTATTTTTGCAAATTAGTCTCTGAAAAAGTAATAATTTTATAAAGGTCCCTAAAAAAAATTTATTATTATTATTTTGATAATTGTGATAGAGTTTATTATGTGAAGACACATGGATTATTTTAGTCCTCATAATAAACTTTATTGCATAAAAATCTTTTAAATTATATTTAGCAATTTATTTTGATCAGATTATTATTTATTTACTGAAAATAACTAATCATGATTATGCTAAAGAACCATAATAAAATTTTATATTGTTAATTGGGTTATTCAAATACCATATTAAAGTTGATGGATTTATTATTTTCGAAAATAACCACAGCATCCTGAAAAATAATAAAAATCATATAAAGAATATAAATTAAAAAATAATAGCGTAAGAATAAAATTATAATTAAGTCATAGAGATAATTAACTTTATCCATGGGGAGTGATTATTTTTATGATTTAATTGAAATAAAATGATAATCTAGATGTTAAGAATAGATTTTTTCTAGATCTATAGGTATAAAAATTTACTATTTTTAATATTTATATTACTAATCTTATTAATAAAATATTAATAATATTAATAAGTTCTATGCACGATGCATCTCTGTCCATAGGAAGATTAAAATTTATTACTAAAATTAATTATTTCAGATTATGTTTTAACCTGCACTAAAATTTTCTATGCTTTTTGATTATTATAGCTAATCCTACTGCATATATTAATGATGCTGCTCTTATTCCAATGTTAAGTGGTGATGATTTTTCTGACTGAAAAGATAGTGTTCTTTACACTCTTGGGTATAAAAATCTGGACCTGGCACTTCGTGTGAATGAACCACCTATTCCCATGGATTTAAATACGCCACAACAAATTCTGGGATATGAGAAATGGGAGCGATCTAATTGCTTGAGTTTAATACTCATCAAGTCTCGAGTGCCTAAAAGTATTAGAGGATCAATTCCTTAATGTGATGAGGTCAAGAATTTTATGAAGGCCATTGAAGAATAATTTAGAAGTTCTGATAAAGCTTTAACCAGTACTCTAATAAAGAAATTTATAGGCATGAGGTTTGATAGTTCCAAAGGTGTACATGACCATATCATGAAAATGAGAGATATTGCTGCTCAACTCAGATCTTTAGAAGTGGAGATTTCTGACTCTTTTCTAGTCTATTTTATTTTGAATTCTCTATCTACAAAATTTAGCTCTTTCAAAATCTTCTATAACACACATAAAAAAAATGGTCTGTTAATAAACTTTTGACCATGTGTGTTCAAGAGGAAGTAAGACTGAAATAAGAGAAGTAAGACATAAAGCATGAAAGTGCCAATCTTGCTGCTCATGATAAAGATAAAAAGAAAAAGATATTTCTAAATGAGAGAAGGATGTTGCAGTGCCAATGAAGTATCATGGCAATAAAGATGCATGCTTCTTTTGCAAAAAAAAGGACATATGAAGAAGGACTACATAAAATATAAAAAATGGCTTGAAAAAAAAGGTACTTTCATATCTTTTATATGTCATGAATCATTTTCTATTGATGTTCTTAATAATACTTGAGAGATTGATTCTGATACTATAATTCACATTGCCAATACCATACAGGACTTTCTCAATCTAAGAGATCCGAAGAAAAATGAACAAGATATTTACTCAGACAATTGGATACATTCACATATGGAGGCTATGGGAACCTTTAGATTAATTTTGAATTCTAGTTTTGTTTTGGATCTTGAAAACACTTTTTATGTTCCTAGTTTTTCTAGAAATTTAATTTTTATTTCCAAGTTGATAAGTATTGATTTTAGTTTTTATTTTAAAAACTTTGTAGTTAATCTTTTTTGGGATAAAAAAAGTTATTGGCACTGATTTGTTGATGGATGATTTATATAAATTAGATTTGAATCTAAATTATGAAAGTAATCATTCATCTATGCAAAGTGATAATATTGGCATAAAGAAGAATATTATTAAAGAGAACTCTTTAAGTTTATCGCACAAAAGATTCACTCATATTTCTTTAGAGAGAATAAAGAGGTTGGTAAATGATGGCATGTTAAAAGATATTGATTTTATTGAATTTGGTACTTGTTTGGATTGCATAAAGAAAAAGTAAACTAATAAATTCTCTAAAGATGCCAAAAGGAGTTCTAATATTTTAGAAATTATATACACTGATATTTATGGACCATTTTCTACTTTATATTTTAATAGTCAGAGATATTTTATCTCATGTATTGATGACTATACTAGATATATATATCTTTATTTTTTGTTTGAAAAATGTGAGGCACTAGATACTTTTAAGATTTATAAAGCAAAAGTAGAAAAACATATGGATAAGCAAATAAAGATCGTAAGATCTAATAGAGATGGGGAGTACTATGGAAGGTACATTAAAAGAAATCAGTTGATAGACCTATTTGGTAAGTTTCTTGAAGAAGATGATATTATTGTCTAATATACAATGCCTGGAACACCATAACAAAATGATGTGGCAGAAAGAAGGAACCATATACTGATGAACATAATAAGAAGTATGATTAGTAGTTCTAATCTTTCTTTATCACTTTGGAGTAAAGCATTAAAGACTGCTGTATATATCTTAAACAAGATTCCATCAAAGGCTATACTTAAAACTTCTTTTGAGTTATGGAAAGGATAGAAATCAAGTTTAAATCATTTACACATATGGAGATATCTAGTTAAAGTATGGATTTATAATCCATATTTAAAAAAATTGGACTCTAGAACTATTAGTAGCTATTTTATTGGCTATGCAGTAAATTCTAAAAGATATATGTTTTATTGTCCTAATCATGGACGCAAAATTATTGAGGCTTGGAATGCTAAATTTCTTGAGGATTATGAACCTAGTAAGAGTAATTTTTCTCACAAAGATAAATTTAAGAAAATAAGGATCAAATTGATCAACCCATAAAAGATAAAGAATTGATTGTTATTTAAGGTGATCTACAAGATCATAAACAACCAATTCAAGAACAACTACTCCATAAACAGCAAGTCCATGATGAATCTATAACTGAATTACTCAAAATACAGATGAAGCAGTAGGATTAAGAAAATCCTCAAGAAAAAGAAGACATGCAATTTCTAATGATTATATTATCTACCTACAGGAATTTGATTTTGATGTCAGACTTGATAATGACCCTAAATCATTTTCGCAAGCCATAAGTGGAAATAATTTCATATACTGGTATGATGCCATGAAGGATGAGATGGAATCCATGATTAAAAATCAAGTCTGGGATCCCATTGAGTTACCTAAGGGTGCTTCAGCCATTGGCTATAAATAGGTTTATAAGACCAAAAGAGACTCCTCAGATAAAATTGAACGATATAAGGCTAGACTTGTAGCTAAGGGTTTACTCAAAAAGAAAGCATTGACTATCATGAAACCTTCTGTCCAATTTCAAAGAATGATTCATTAAGAATAATTATAGTCTTAGTAGCTTATTTTGATTTGGAGCTACATCAAATGGACGTGAAAATGGTATTTTTGAATGAAAATTTAGAAGAGACAGTGTATATGACTCAGCCTGAAGGTTTCTATAAAGATAAAGATAGTCACCTTATATGCAAGTTAAAGAAGTCTATATATAGACTTAAACAGGCCTCCCGCCAATGCTATATGAAATTCCATGATGTTATAAGCTCTTTTGACTTTACAGAAAATATTGTGGATCAATGTATATATCTTAAGATTAGTGGGAGTAAATACATATATCTAGTTTTATATGTAGATGATATATTACTTGTAAGCAATGATTTGGATTTGCTAAAAGAGATAAAACTATTTTTTTTTCAAAACTTTGAGATGAAGGATATGGGTGAAGCCTCTTATGTCATTGGCATAGAGATTCGCAGAGATAGATTATGAAGGATTTTAGATTTGTCTCAAAAGGCCTATATCGAAAAGATTTTGGAAAGAATTAAAATGATAGATTGTACTCCTATGGTTGCACCCATTATAAAAGGTGACAAATTCAGTCAGAATGAATGCCTACAAGGTGAATTGGAAAAAAAGCAAATGAGAAACATCATATATGCATCTGCAGTGGAAAGCTTGATATATGCACAGATCTATACAAGACCTGATATAGCATATGCAGTAGGCATTTTAGATAGATATCAAAGCAATCCTGGCCTTAATTATTGAAAAGTTGCAAAGAAGGTTATGCGATATCTATAAGGAACCAAGCATTATATGCTTACCTACAGACATATTAATCATTTGGAGGTGATTAATTATTCGGACTCAAATTTTGATGGATGTATGGATATAAGAAAGTCTACTTTAGGATATATTTTTCTTCTTGCTGGAGGCACCGTATCTTGGAAAAGTAATAAACAATCAATTGTTGCTTCATCTACCATGGAGGCAGAGTTCGTTGAATGCTATGAAGCTACTTTACAGGCTATATGGATGAGGAATCTCATTTCTGGTTTGAGAGTTATCGATTTTGTTGCAAGACCAATAAAGATTTATTGTGACAACTCCGCCATAATTTTTTTTTTCTAAGAATGATAAAAGTGGAAGTTGCAACAAACACATCGATATAAAGTATCTTGCTATTAAAGATCATGTCAAGAAGCATGAAGTGGATATCCAGCTTATCAGTACTGAATTAATGGTTGCAGATCCTATGACTAAAAGATTATCGACCAAATAGTTTAAAGATCATGTAGATCATATGGAAATTATTAGTTCAATTTCTTTTTGATTTGCTTCTTATAAAATACCTATTCTTAGAAATAAAAGATATTTTTTTATTTCGTGCACATAAAATTCATGTCATAAAGTTGGATTCAAAATAACTTATATAAAATTATTCATAAAGAAAAGTATAAAATACTTAAATAAAATATTTCATGCATTGTAATACATGGAAGAAAGTATTCATTTTTTGAAATATGAATGTCATAATTTTAGTATTAAAATTTCTTATTTAAGTGGAAGTTTTTGACTTGAGATAGTTTATGGCCATATTATAGTTTTATTTATTATTTATTCGTTATCTTAATTGTAACACATGAGCCAAATGAATGAATATTGTACTTATCCCATATATTAGAAACTTGATATGGCCCACATGTAATCTAATTATTAAAAATAATTTAAAATAATTAAGATGATTAAATTTTTTTGAAATAAAGTTAGACTCGGATCAAAATAAGAACTCGCTATGCTTCTTTGATGAGAAGGAGAATTTGTATCAAACTAAAGAGTTTCTAGTCTATAAATACAGCTCGTGACTTTTCATCAAATATAGGCATCGAGACCCTCTGGCATAGATTAGAAAAGCTCTTTTACAGTGGTCTTATTTCAAGAAGATCTATTATAGTTTCATCTTTCGTCGTTCAGGATTCAGACTTGATCAACCATGATCGATGGTATATTTATTTCTTACATCCATTTCTTTTGAGGCTCCACCCTTGTCCTCTTCGTTGTCCTTCGCCGCCTCTTCCTCCTCGCCCCACCTCCTCCGCTGGCTTTTCCGCCCCGTTCTTAGCGACCAGGGGCTCGGAACCGCCGGGGATTTTGGAAGACGAGGTCTCCAGCTCCATGTCTACGGCGGATCCGGCTTCCGACGCGTTTCCTTCATTCGGTTGGGGGTTCGCAGCGAGCTCTTCCGCCATGACCGAAGCCCCGAGACCAAGGAAGTAGCTCGGACGCATGGGAAGCGCCCGACACGAAGAGCCTTGGGTATTCCGCGTTTTTTAGCGGGTTTGGTTCACGAGGAAATTCCAAAACGGACCCGGGTCGGAACAGTACCAAATATGGAACCCGTACCTACCAATCCAATATCTACTAACCCGACCCGGTAGCGCTCCAGGAAAAATTGGTATGCAGTGCATTTTTTACTCAAAAATAAAGGAGTCATGTTGCGAGGCTTTCTCACAAAAGTTTAGATCACAGAGTTCTCTAGAGAAATCCAGAATTCTCTAACACTCTACGCAGTTATTATTCTGTATCTAGCATGTGTAATTTTTCGTGGGATATATGAAGAGTGGCATTATCCTAGCTACTGTTACGCATAGCTTGGTTCTATATAAATGAAGGGTTTTTAACTCAACGGTGCAACATTGGGCTCCCACCGTTGCTTTTAATGGGCCGTTCCATTTTGATATGCAGCACTCTTTCCCCACCGCCCTGGATATGATCTCCTCTCGTGCAAATTAGTATGCATGAGGCCTGCCTATATGCTCATTTCCATAACAAGTCTCTTGTCACACACACAAAAAAAAAAGAAAAAAGAAAAAAGAAAAAAGAAAAAAAAAAACCTCAATTCCTCAAAATTCTATTCTCTACTTCTAATAATAATACAAAGTGTTCTTCATCCATCTACCCTCTAGTTGATTGTTCTATAATTTGCAAAGGGTTGTGGAGTAGTTGCAAAGGACGTGGCATTGGCCTGTCATAAGCTAAATGTTGGCTCAAGCTTTGCCGATAAAGATCAAGTACCACAAGGGTGAAGGGAGAAAGAAATTTTCTCGCAGTCCATGCCATGGTGCATGATATAATTTCTCATTATATTAATAAAGCATTTATGCTAGTGTTGGGTATATATTTACAAGTCAACCGCTTAAGTTCCAAGAAATATCCTTCATAACCAGTGTTCTATGTATCAAGGGAGGATAGGCAGAATTCATAGGGTGGTGCAATTCATTAGAGTTCTATTAGAAAATTTCAATTTCTTGATGACATTTGGCCCTAAATCTTTTCTCTATTCCAAGTTTAGGCCCCAAAGTATTTTCAATATACAAGTGAGTTTATTTTCAATACACAAATGAGTTTATCTTTTTGAGTCTATTGATTTATTATATTTATAATATGACTCGAGCGATAAGAATTTACATGGCCATTTAGCCAATCAAGATTGAATGACTCATTTTTAAGACTCCAAATGAATAGGGCTATTCATGACCCGAGCTGATCATGGACCGGACTTGGCCACTAAAAATGTCAAATATTAAACAAGCCCAACCTTTGAAGTCTAATTAAAAATGAATATAGTTTAGATCTGAGATCCGGCTCATGATTAGCTGTATTGATGATTAAGGGCCATCTTACGCTTTATTTGTTTTGTTTATGGCTCATTCATCATATAAACGAGACAAGCTTGAGGTTTTTTATAGAGCTAGGATCCTACCTAGCCTGCGATTAAACTGGAGAGATCCGGCCTCCAGTAATCGTCCTAGTTCTGATTGTGATTGGGAGACCAGAAGACCTTCACAGTTCAACTACAAAAATAAAGAGAATCTGCACACCTTACGATGTAGCCCATGAATTTGACCATCCATCTCTGAACTTAATTTGTTGGTTCTTGAATACTTAAAATGTTTATACAACCCACGAAGACCAAACAAAGTGGGGCTTGCGCGCATGATTTTTCCTGTGAATAGCTTTCTAAAATTCATTAAAATTTTAAAGTTATTTTCGACATGGTGATGAGTATTGCTAAGTGTACTCCAATGCTACTCCAGATTGCGCAGCCAACCACGTTTTAGCGTAACGGAAGGAGCTGTTCGTCTCCAATCAACTAACCAACAAACCTGGAATGTAAACATGAATTGGGTGCCCACTAGATGCATAAAGCAGTTGTCAACTCTCACTCTTATTTAATTAATGCAATCTAATCTTGCACACCCCCACCCCAGCTTTATTATTATTTTTTTTAAAAAAATATTTATTTATGTTCTTAAGGTTAGGATTGGCTAGTCCCATCTTCCAACCCATGCTTGCCCCGTCTCTAATGGCTCAAGCCAGATGGAATCAAATCCTGCCCCAACTTCAGAAAGTGGTTTGTTGAAAATAAAATTTAAGGCATATTTGGCATCAATTATGTTTTTATTTTTTAAATAAAAAATATAGGATTTAAAATGAAGATATATTTAATATTTTATTTTTAAAAAAATAAAAAAAATTATCTTTTTAAAATAAAATATTTATATTTTTTTATTACCATCATTTACTTCAGCCTCCACTACTAATACTGGTACCATCTTTATCACCTTAGCTACATTGTAGCCATACTTGGCATACTAGTGACACCACTATTATTATTTTTGCTTTATAATTGGTATCCTCACCATCATTGTGGTGAGCTTCATTGTCCATACTATCATCATCTTTACTATACTTATTATCTGTTGTTTTATTGCTCCTACCGCCACTTTCACTGTCAAAATGATACCAAATGGCAACTTAGCTAGTTTCTAATTTGGACTTGATACCAAATGGCAACTTAGCTTGTTTCTAATTTGGATTTGCTTACGTTATGATATAAATATAGGAAAGATTTGTCCAATTTAATTATACCACTGGATTGTATTGACAATCATCACTACTATTGTATCACTGATTAGCATTTAATATTGGTGATTCCAAATTAATAAAAACGAGTTACAACCTACCATCCAAATCGATGGCAAATTTTTTGGAGTTCGCCATCAATCTCTCATGCACGATTATAGATGAGACCCTTGAGCATTCCAACTAGTTCTAAAAATGCATTTTTTGGATGGAAAGAGAAAGCTATTTCACACGCATGTTAGAACACATTAAAGCCCTGTTTGCATCATTATACTCGATAAAATGAACGACAGGCTTTGAGATTCGAAATAACTCCACAATTAGTTTTTTTGTGGGAGGTTTAACACATGATATCATTTCGGAATCTAAAAAAAAAAAAAAAAAAAATCGCTTATAAATCTAAAGAGTTCAGCGGATGTCAATAACAGATACGCCCCAAATGGAAACTCAAGGGCGGATTAAACCTTCGCACGCGGAAACCGCGAACATGAACGCATGCAGATGGCTGTCTTCTTAATATAAAAAGATTCTTCCTCGCCTGGAGGCGTGAAGCCGCAAGTATTAAAGTTTGACCTGTCATCCATGACCACGAGAAACTCCAACCATTCTGAACGTGCATGCTTTCGCGCCAAGAAAATTTCCAGTCCGCGTTTGAGGACATGCTTTGGAAAATGGCTGTTGCCAGCGTCATGGTAAACTACACTTGTATTTGTTTTGTTATGTAATATTTTCTACCAATTTTCGGCATGTATATATGTTCTGCATCAACTATGTGATCTGTAGCTCACAAGAAAAAGGCCTTCATTAACTGTATATATTGAGTTTTATTATTGTTTCTTGAGGACAAGCAACTATGTATTGGCATTACTACGTTTCTTAATCATTAGCATCAAGCAATTATTATACATTAATATAATTCTAAGATTAAAATTATATTTCAATCACGGGTTTGAACCCTTTTCTAAACGAACGGTCCAGTTTCCAGACCGTGTCTACATCTGCCATCTGTCCCCATTTAGACAGTTCCATGCTCGTGCTGCGGTCAACTTTCAGAAAAGGCGGTTGGTGTTTTTTTTTTTTTTTTTTTTTGAATGGCACAACCGTAAATGTGGTAAAAAATGTCAATGGCAACACCAGGTCATTGACGCCGCCCGGCACCCTTGAATTCAAAACAGGTGGTATACTCTCTCGCAGGCGGCCGCGTACAAATTCCTAAGCGGAAACACATCTTCCGTGCGGTTATTCCCTTTCAATCCATCCATCCCATCCGCTTCTAGTATAAAAACTGCCAAGAAAATAGGAGGCACAAGCAGCCCTCATCGCGCATAGATATTTCTATACGCACTCTGGAGAGCACCATCTCATGCTTCGAGCTAACAGCTGTTAAAGACAGTTTCAGGGGTTCCGTTATCTCAGGCTCACATAAAATGGGGAATTAACTAACAAAGCATGGTTCATCAAAATTGCGTGGTATATGAAAAATAACGAGTGGAAACAACTTTGGTGGCAAAATTTTTATTTTCTATTTTTTTAGAATAAAATCAAAATTTTTATCTTTATAGCTTGCACTCTGCCATATGAGATGATTTAAAAAAAAATGAACAAATATATAATAAATAAATTTAAAAAATAATATTATTATCACTTGAAGCAATGATGCTAGTCTTAAATTTTGTGTGCACACAAAAAATTTATTCTCAAAGATAGCTTAAAAAAATTAATATAATTTGATTTAATTAATTATCAATATAGAAAGTTGAATAATTATGTTAGTCAAAATAATCTAACATAAAAAACTTTTATGGCTTGCAGGGATGAAAATGTTACATTCAGATAAAATTTGAAAGATCATGAAGATTTACAATTTCATGTGCGCATATATATATAATTATTTAAAAATTAATATCTATTTTAATCGAGAAAAAGGTGATGATGAAATATCTCTATCATAATAATATTTTTATTCAAGTTTTAGTATATTAAAAAAAAGCCACGAGTTACTTAATTAGGCATAGAAAATCAAATTGGTAGAACGTTGAGTCCCCAACTTAGCAGTACATGGACCCTGGGAACTTGGTACGTGGGTTAACGTGCAACCGAAAGCAATTTCCCACTACTCGTTGCGGTTTTGTAAAACATTCCGATCGAAGATTGGATCGAGTAACCTAACAACCGTGATTTCCGACATAACGGTCGTTCACGGCAACTCTGGGGCCCGTCATAACGACATAACGGTATCGTTGAGACCATGGCACCGCCCGGCTGAGATGGTTGAGAGACCGAGACTTCGTGAGAGACCGAGACCACGAAGTCTCGTTCTCCCACCCTCTGTTTCTTCCCTTCACCTCCTTTCTTCTCCTCCCTCCTCCTCACCCCCTATAAATACCCTCCTTCCCTCGTTCTTCGATGGAACCCTCGTCTCTCCTTTCTAGGGTCTCGTTTCTTGGCGTCGAAGAAACAAATAGAGAGGTAGATATAGATGGCTTCGATCATAGCTCCTCCTCCGCCAGCTCTCACCAGTCCTTCGAGGAAGCCCTGTTCTTGGCCTCCAATCCCCGGTCAGGTTCGCCTTGGGTTGAAGGGACGAAGGACGAACCGGAGGAGAGATCGGCCAGTCTTCGCGGCTTCAACGACGGAGCTTGGGAGCGAACTGGATTTCGGGGAACGGGATTGGAAGCAAAAGTACGAGGAGGACTTCGAGAGGCGGTTCAACATCTCTCACCTCACCGATTTGTTTCCGGACCTCTCTCCCATGCCGTCCACCTTTAGCCTCAAGAGCAGGTGAGTTGAACCGAATAATTGGTTCGATATCCTGATATAATCTGTGAACTCGATCGAAGTTGGGATTTTGATGGTTCTTTTTGAGGAATTTGTTGGATGTGGCTGCGACTGTCTTCCTTCTGCCTCAAGCATAGGTGGGTTGGAAAGTTCTTGCTATCTGGACTCTGATCTGGTGTACTTGTCATGGTCCTTTTGAAATGTGGCCGTTGATGTGAACTATTCATTGATTCTGTATATTGAGTTAGAAAGATTGAACATGAAACTTATTCTGTTTGACAAGTCATGCAGGGCTTTTCTTTTTATAAATTGTAGAAGCCGATCGTATGTATGCAATAATGTTTGTAAAACTTAGGTTCTATTGGAGTTTCATGGAAAAGAGTTGTTCTGTTAGTAATAACAATGACATATGTAACATTACATTCCATATAATTTTTCTGAATAAGAAATTGCTTGTCATGCGAAAAGCATCGCCATAAATGTCGTTAGGAGGGACGAATTTGATTTGATTGATAACACTGGGAGCATGAACTGAATTATTATTGTTGCTGTCATTGTGTAATCTTGTTAGAATCTGTTTAGAAGATTGCATCATCATTACGTTTTAGTAATTAACTCTAGTTCTTTCTTTTTGATGATATTCACAAGCAGTTCAACAGTGCTCTGCGAGTTTTGCTTTTTCTATATAATCATGTTACTGGAATTCAGCGTGAGCCTTGTTCTACATATGTGTTCCAGGCGTCCTGTGACTGATGATCTACTCAATGGTTATCCATTAGATGGTCAATGGAATGGATATGTGAAAAATAATGACCGAGTGCTCCTCAAGGTACGTGCACTGATACTTCACCTTTTTTTCTGTGACTACCTTGGACTGATTGTGCTCACCACAGCACACATTAAGAGAACTATGCTTGTGTTAAATTTTTCTCTGACATGCTATGCAAACCATTAATTTATCGAACTATGGACTAAAACTAGGCAGAATAAAGATAAGAAATTGACAAAAACTGTTAATAACAGTGTTGCTTTACCTTGCCTTGCCTAAGATGAATTCCATAAATCTAAGTTCTGGAGATATTTCAAAATCTACTTGCAGCTATTTTGCATGCACATCCATCATAGTTTTTGTTTCCCAGGTTTCTGCTGCATGTTTTTTTCTCAGTTTCCAAGTTCAGACAATTGTTGATATTATTTATTTAGATGCTGAATTTAAGTACCAAAAGTTGTATTTCTCTTCTTCTTTTAGCAATTAGCACAATGTTCTCTTGTTCAGCAGATAAATCTGGTATTTTGAAGGTACACTTACCATAAGTCCAGCTTGGTGGTAAGTATTCTATATAGAAAGCTGGTATTTTATAGAGACACTCAATATAGTTACATCCTTACATGCATCTACTTGAATAAATGGACATAAATTGATGGACAGGGAAACAATGCTTGCAGAATTAGAGGCAAGAAATTTTAAATATTCATACTTAGACATGTATTTGATTTATGAACGGTAATCAAATTTGGTTACCATTGGGTGGCAGGTAACAAGATGTATTAATGACATACTTAAGACATCACTGGAAATATTTAGAACTCATCAATTGTTGTCCAATTTGAAATTTGTGAAGATCCATATGTATATATTTGTGTGTTTCTTGCAACAAAATTTGAAATTTAGTTGCTTCACTTTGTAAGAGTTTTGGAATTTGGATGAAGCATATGAGCTGTGCTGCTATTAGAGGCTGCTGACAACCAGACGTATTAGGTTAGAAAGGTCATTTATGTATATGTATTCTGTCTATGTATGCATGTATATATTAACACTTATGCAATGAATTAAAGAACAATTCAACAAAAAACATAACAATACATTTGTAGGCAACATATTAAGCATCAATCTGTTGTGTTTTTCCGAGAAAGAATTTAACTTCTTCACTATTATGCAATCTCTTTCCAAGCCTGGCTTGGAGGGTGGTACCTTAGTTTCATGACTTACAACTACAGAACTAATAGTACAACAGGTGTTTCTACTTGCTGTTCAGCCTCCTACGTGTCCTGTCAGACCCCTTTTTTTTGCCTAAATTCATCCTAGCTAGGGCTTTTGCACCAGTTTAGTTTGAGGAATGAGATCAGGTTGACAGAAAGTTTCAAAATGTCCCAAAACTTTGAACACACCTGGTTCTATTAGACAGCCTATATACATGAAAAAAGCCTTGCTGTTTAAGGTTGTCTATGGTTTTAGTATTGCTGGTCATCTTAAGGAAATTCGACGGTACTTTCTTATGTTAGTTATGATTTACATATATAAATTGTGTTGGTCTTGAGGTGCTTGCTCCAGATTTTGCATGGCTCTGTTTGTTGATCTTAGCTAATAATGCATCTTTTCTAGGTTAAATATATTTTATACCATGATAAATTTTCATATGCTCATTGTGACTATTAATTTACCAGAAATCATGAGAAAAATTTATCTGCTCTTAAAAGTTTACCATTCTTCCAGGTCATAAACTACTCCACTCCAACATCTGCTGGTGCTGAGTCCATTGATCCCGCTTGTACTTGGGTAGAACAATGGTAACCTGAGACTATCTATTTCAATTCATAGAGAAATATTCCCTCCATGGGAACACGGTCATAGCAATAGTCTGATGTTTATCATGACTCAACATATTTTAATGGTAGTATATGTAGCAGTTGGCTACAAGGAAAGTTTACTGCTTTAGCAGTTTCTATCTTCCTTAAAACAACTTGTTTTGCGAGCATAGTTTGTCCTTGGACTAGTTAGATCATTTCATGTACTAATTTTACTCTGCCTGAACCTGGCTCTGTAATAGTTCCTCATCCAGGAATAAGAAAGATACGCGGGGTTGTCATATATGTTGCGAGGAGGGAGCAGTTGAGGAAGGCGTGTGAGGGGAAAGAAAGATAAAAATCATGATTTTGGGAAAGGAAAGGCACCGATGGGATGACGCCATTAAACTTCACCCAAACTTTGTATAAGCACTTTCATCCTTTAGCAAGGACAGCAAAGGAGCTCTACCTAGTAGTTATGGCCTTGTTTGGGATTGCTGTTGGCAGGAGAGTTTTTTGAGCTTTTAGAAGTAGAGCTTTTAAGTAGTAGAGCTTTTGAAAGTAGAGTTTTTACAAAAAGTTATTTACTATTTGGTAACCATATTTATAAAGTACTTTAAAACTTTAACATATATTTGGCAACTAAAATGAAAAAATATTTTTTATTTGATAAAATAACAATAAAAGACATTGCATAATATTGTATGATAGAAAATAATATAATATAATATAATATTATATTATATTATTTATTAAAATATTACTATATTATATAATATTATTATCAATAGTGTGGCATAATATTGTAATATAATATAATATTATTATAATTATAATATAATTTATAATGTAATATAATATATTGGTTATAATTTAATCTAATAATAGATTCTAATATATTATATTATACTGTTATAATATAATTATATTATATTATTATAATATAATAATATTATACTAGATTATATTACATTTATAACTTAAATATTATTATATTTTAAAATATTATTTTATTATATAATATTATTATCATATAATATAATACAATAACATAATATAATATAATATAATGGATTATAATTATGATTATAATGTAATATTGTAACTATAATATAGTATTATTATAATTATGATGTAATATATATGTTATATAATATAATGAATTATAATCTAATATAATAATAAATTATAATATAACATATTATATTATATTATTATAATATAATAATATCATTATATTATTAGTTATTATTATATCAAATTATATTTTTATAATATAATAATACTATAATAGATTATGTTATATATTTATATAGTATAATATTATATTATATTATAATATTTTATTATGTTATATGATAATAATAATAAAATAATATTTTAAAATATAATAATATTTAAGCCATAAATATAATATAATCTATTATAATATTATTATATTACAATAATATAATATAATTATATTATGATAGTATAATATAATATTATATAATATAATGGATTATAATCTAATCTAATAATAAATTATAATATAACATATTATATTATATTATTATAATATAATAATATCATTATATTATTAGTTATTGTTATATCAAATTATATTTTATAATATAATAATACTATAATATATTATGTTATATATTTATACTATATCATAATATTAATTTATTATTATATTATATTATATTTATAGTATAATAATATAATATAAGATATAATTATGAGATTTGTTAGTGGATATTTTAGTAATTTTATTTAAATCAAAATAGCTTCTTGACATTAGCTAGAAAGTATTTTTGAAGAAAGCTTCAAAATAGAGTTTTTTCCAAGTAGACCTTTCATCTTTTTGGTAAAGCCAAAATAACTTTTTGATTTTTTACTATAACATCACTATAGAGAGTTAAAAAATACTTTTTGGCACTCTAAAAGCTTAGCCAAACAGGACCGGTCCATTTGGGATAGATGAACACTAGGTTTCCTATAACTAGGTAAAGTGGGAGGAGTGTGTCTCAAATGTCTATATGGTCAAAGAACCATTTATGAGGCCTAGTTTATGAGGCCTAATAACCAAGGAGGCAACATGCTCAGGTTGTCTTAGGTCATGAGACAAACCAAGCCCAAGATAATACAACATGATCCAACAAAAAAAAAATATGAACCCCCTTAAACATGAACTTTAACCAACACTAGATTCTTCAATTCAGTTGAGCTTGGGGTGACACTAGCTTGGCCTGGGGACTCAAAGAAAATGTTTCATATAAGCTATCATTAGAAAAATTCCTTACCTTCCTACAAGCTGATGATCAGTCAGTGCAATAGATATAGAATTTGCGGGGCTGTTTGGAGTCGAGCAGCATGCATCTCAAGTTCTAGGTGTAGGCTAGTCTACTTGTTCCTCCTCTTTCCCGCTACCCTGCTTCTTCTCCTCTGCCCTCCTCAAGGTCTGCACCATCACTAGCTCCTTTTCAATGGATCCCCAGGACCATGGCTAGGCCTTCACCACTGGCGGCTTCAAAGCCGACCTCTTTTTTCTAGAACATACCCTCGTCGCCATTAAACTTGAGTGCTTGGACTTGGAATCTGCTTGTAAGGCATCCGATGGAATGTCGGACAGAGATTTCATTCTTTTTCCTGAACTCCTCTCCAAAAACAAGAAGTGAGCTTCCTTATAAGTCAACAACTGTATTTTAAGTTGCAATGAAACTTCAACTACTGGCTCCAAACAGCCCCTAGGTATAATACTCCATCATGTACTGTTAAAAGTTGTGTTAGTCATCTTAGGCCAAACAAAGTTTGTTTTGTGGTGGATTGCTGTATACTCAGTCAAGTTTGGGTTGGCCAGTTTGTCCAAGTTCTTTGCTTAATGAAGACTGAACCTAAAATTCATTAGGTGAGTTTGAGTCAAAAACCTGTGCGAGATCAATTTTTTACTTTCCCAATCCAACCCACATATCGGGCTCATATGGTGCATATAATTTCACCTAGGTTCAACTAATTCTGAAGTTGCACCTGGCTATTAACATCCTTTGGACATGGAGAAGCAAGCAAGGCATTGTAGGTAGTGTGGTGCTCCCAAGCCTTGAGAGGCCATGGGTGGAGCCAGGGTGAGGGCTCTAGAGAGACTAGGACAGGTGCAGTCCTAGGGCTAGGACAAGAGTTGTCCTAAGGTGGGGGCGGCATGTAGCTCTCTACGGGCTCGAGGTTTAGGTATTGAGGACCTTGAGGGGCTTGATTGGTGCTTCGAAGACCTGAGACATAAAGTAGAGCAAGGAACCAAAGTCGGAGAATCAAGACTGCAAAAAGGAGATTTTCTGCAGGTTAGCCGACTCAGTTTTGAGGTTAGCCGACTCAGTCCAAAACTGAGTCGGCTAAGTCTCAGAGCACAGGACAGACAGAAGATCACGTTCGGGACTGCAGGCACGGCATAGAAACTGGACCGACTTAGTCTGAAACTGAGCCGACCCAGTCTCAGGTTAGCAGGCTCAGTGCTGAGACTGAGCCAGCTTAGTGGGCAAAGTTATGCGTGGGTTCTATTTGGGCTAGGATAGAAACTTATCCTAGGGGTCTTAAGGCCTGATTCAAGAGGTCTTAAGGGGGCTAACTCATATATGGGTCGGGTCTAGATCCAGAGGATGAGAGCATGGGAGAAATGGGTGTACATGGACTCGATGAGTGCTTTCATGTATTGGGTTAGCCGGAGAATTTTTGGTCGGGCCTAATGACTATGTATAAATACATAGGTTGTATTAGGGTTTCAATGAATGCTGTGGAATATAGATCTTTTCTCCCTCAATTCTCTCTTCTTCTTTTCTCTCTAGAGTTGCCGCCCCAGGGTTCTTGAAGAAGTCCTAAAGAGAGTGGGGCATCTCCCTCAAGCCCAAGGAGGAAGGCACCCCATCATAGATCTAGGTGGGGATCGGTGGTTTGCTGCCCATAAAGAATGTCATAGGTTCCTTCAGATCTGTGCTAAAGATCAGGGGCTTCCGCAACATGGTATAGGGGCTTGTGATGCCAAGGATGATTGGCATTCGAGCGATCCCATGGTTCCTTCAATTGGTATCAGAGCGAGATGATGCCAGTTGGTGCGCTTACATTTGGTATCAGAGCTTGATGGTGCATGGAAGGAAAGAAAAAGTCGTACAAGGTGAAATCAAAAATATGCACAGGGATTTCACGGTATGTCTCAGCTCTATTTTTGTTGTTGCTGTGGTTTGGCCAATCAAGAGCAGCGGGTTGAAGGTGGAGGTTGAGAGGATTAACGGGAAGGAATTTTTCGGGGGTGGAAGGATTGGGTGCATGATTTGCTAATCGGTCTTGGTGGAAAGGCCGGAATGTATGACGATTATGTGACAGGCAGGAAGCACTGGAGTGCTGCAGTAGAGTTTTCTTGGAGATGCAGGGCTGAGAGAGGCTCGACGATGCAGCAGCCGAGAAAGGTATCTCAGCAGAGAGCATCAGGGTTCTCTAGGAAGATGGATAGTATGGGGCTATTGAAGAGAGGTTTTTCAAGAGATAATGGTCGAAGAAAAGTTGAAGAAGCGACTATACGTTCTTCGATGTTAGAAAGATGGGGAAGTAATCGGGGGTGCATTTAGTAATTCGACCAGAGCATGGATTTGCGAAGCCTTGGGGGTGATGGAGATGGATGATCTATAGAGGTCCAGCAGGTTAGGGCTGGACGGCTGTAGAGCGGTGCAGAGACAAGGTTAGGGAGCGCTGGAGTGCTGTAGTAGCATTTTTCTAGAGGCACGAGGCTGAGAGAGGCTCGGTGGTACAGCAGCCGAGGGAGGTATCTCAGTAGAGAGTGTCAGGAGCATCTCAGTGAGACCGAGAGTAAGTCTCAAGGAGTGCCAGGAGGTCTCAGACAGCCGGGAGTGTCCTGGATCAGGTTAATTCTGCAGGAGCACCGGGAAGAGTCGCAGTTCGAATGGAGGATGGTTCTCCGGGCGCAACTGAAATGATGGCTGGTGCAGGGGCAGAAGAGAAGGACTAAGGTGGAATTTTCTAGGATTCAGTTGCTGGATTCAGAAGAGTTGGATGAGCTTTTGGATTTCGGAGGTGCCCGCAGATTGTGAAGATATCCGAGACGGCTTCGAAGGAATCCGCAGAGCGCGGAGGGTTCGAAGGGACAGCGATGATATTCGAGGTACAGTGGCAGGCTCAGCAGTGCAGCATTTAGTGGTTGGCTTTGGGTAACTTGGGCATAGAGTCGGCTTCTGCAGCATCAAATGGACTTCGTATATAGGTAAAGCTCCAGAGAGGTGGCTTCGTAATTGGAGAGAAATTTGACATGAGTTCAGAGCAGAGAGGTGCAGAAGGATCGATATCCTAGCACCAGCTCCGGTGATGCACAGTTCCAGGTGGAGCGGCGAGTCCAGGTGGAGCGGCGAGTGTAGGTGGATAGGTATAGTTCTAAGGAGACCATGTCAGGGTTTGCAGCGAGTGTCGATAAAGAAACGTTGCACGATCTCTAGAAAAGTCCAGGATAAGTGATGCAACTGCCAAGTAGAAGGATACCTACAACTCCAAAGGTGGTGCAGAGGAATAAGTCAAAGACTTTAGTGGTGGAGGCGGTCATCCTGAAGACCTCAAAAAAAGCTCAACAACTGAAAAAGAATGGCAGTGGCAAGATGAGCACGAGGGGCTATCAAGACATGCAGGAACAATGGGATCGTACAGGAGGATGTTGCCAGGTGTGCTAAGATTTGGATGCACCAAGGTGGAGATTATAGGTGGTGTGGTGCTCCCAAGCCTTGGGACGCCACTGGCGAAGCCAGGATGAGGGCTCCGGGGAGACTAGGATAGGTGCAGTCCTAGGGCTAGGATAGGAGTTGTCCTAGGATGGAGGTGGCATGTAGCTCTCTACGGGCTCAAGGTTCAGGTATTGAGGATCTTGAGGGGCTTGATTGGTGCTTCGGAGACCTGGGACGCAAGGTAGAGCAAGGAACCAAAGCCGGAGAATCAAGACTATAAAAAGAAGATTTTCTGTAGGTTAGCCGGCTCAGTCCAAAACTGGATCGGCTAAGTCTCAGAGCACAGGATAGACAAAAGATCGCGTTTGGGACTGTAGGCACGGCACAAAAACTGGACCGGCTTATTCTGAAACTGAGCTGACCCAGTCTCAGGTTAGCCGGCTCAGTCTGCGGGCAGAATTACGCGTGGGTTCTGTTTGGGCTAGGATAGGAATTTATCCTAGGGGTCTTAAGGTCTGGTTCAAAAGGTCTTAAGGGGGCTAACTCATATATAGGTCGGGTCTAAATGTAGGGGATAAGAGCATGGGAGAAATGGGTGTACATGGACTTGATGAGTGCTTTCATATATTGGATTAGCCGGAGAGTTTTTGGTCGGGCCTAATGACTATGTCTAAATACATAGGTTGTATTAGGGTTTCAATGAATGCGGTGGAATACAGATCTTTTCTCCCTCAACTCTCTCTTCTTCTTTTCTCTCTAGAGTTGCCACCCCAGGATTCTTGAAAAAGCTCTAGAGAGCTCCCTCAAGCCCAAGGAGGGAGGCACCCCATCACAGATCCAGGTGGAGGATCGGTAGTTTGCTGCCCATGGAGAATGTCACGGATTCTTTCAGGTCTGTGCTAAAGATCAGGGGCTTCCGTAACATGGTATAGGGGTTTGTGATGCCAAGGATGATTGGCGTTCGAGCGATACCATGGTTCCTTCAACTGGTATCAGAGCGAGGTGATGCCAATTGGTGCGCTTACAGGCATCACCTGAAAGACATGGAAAGGCAACACAGTAGGTGTGAAATAATTCGAGGAGAGCTGAAAATGCATTTCCTCGGATTCATAAAGATGATATTTCAATACATGATAAAATTGTCATGTCGAAACATTGTTGGACATGGTGAGGATGCTTAAGGCAGTGATTGTGTTACACTTCATAAGGCGACTGACAAGTCTGTGGACTGCAGGAGGCTTGCTAGCTATTCCATTTTGAAATAACTAACCGAAGATCAAAGGAGATGAAGTTCATAATGTAGATTTTTACAAAAAGAAGGGGGGGGGGGAGGGGGGTGAGGGGTTCATAACATAGATGGTACGATGACTTCTCAATTTTTGTTCAACTGCGTAACCAAGGCATTTGTGCCAATTCTGGCAAACCCTTATTTATGCAGGGCAGCCTTCGACACTGAATCACAATCCGAGGAAGCTTGGTCACAGACCAGTACTTTTCAGGCCATCTGTACTGATAAAGTAAAGGTTTATGAGGTTTTTTCAGGATTTCAATGAAAAATGTGATCTTTTGATAGCACATCAGAAAACTTATTCTTGGCATGAAATAACAATTGCATTTTGACAGTTTTTTTTGGTACTAGAAGGGTCATGAATTAACTGTTTATCATATTTGTCTAGTTTTTTATGTTACTGAAATAAAATAATTTGTGCAATGTAATGTGCTTATTGAGGGTTATTCATTGTTTGGTAGACCATGGGAATACAATAGCAAGACCATTCACAATGACAACGGAAACCCACATGTTTGGAAGCTTCCAAGAAATCAGAAGTTATGACTAAGCCAGAATCAATGGAGACTGTCAAACTTCTTTTAATATCTTGTTGATGTATCTTATCCCAGTACTAGTAATACTTTATATGAAATTCTGGAAGTGTGCATTTATGTTGTTTTATATCTTTTTCTAATTCAGTCATGTTGTTATATGGTAGCACTATCAGATAAGATTTCACCTGATTAATGGCCGGGGGATTTGTTTTTATTGATTTCAGGGTTCATCGCGCAGGGCCAAGAGAGAAAATATACTTCAAACCAGAAGAAGTAAATGCAGCAATCGTTACTTGTGGAGGCCTTTGTCCTGGTCTCAATGATGTTATTCGCCAGGTAAATATAAGAAATATACAAATGTATAATTCAATAACAACTGTTCCTATTTTAATTATATAAAATCATTAAATGTAGCCATTTCTTTATTTTTTTTGCTATTACTGAATTAGAAGAGATTCATAATCGATTTTTCATTATAATTTTTGTGTATATATTTTTAGTTACAGGTGTGACCATTTAATTTATATAAAATTTTTGATTCATAAGTTTCATCAAACTTCTGCCAGTTCTTATCAGAGAATCTAGCACATACTTGACTTTACATTTTGATTTTTTCATTATCTGTAGCCTGCAAGCTTCCAATAAGATTTAGTTTGAGGAAGGCTATGTTTGTACAAAGATGTGATTGTAGCCACACGCCTTAAATTGTCTTAAATAGTCTAAATGATGATCAACAAGATCTGCATGCTATTTGATAACTACTGCACAGATGCTGCTGGTGCCTAAGCTTGAGAGTTGAGAGAATGTTAAGTGATGATACTGCTTATGATATGCAGTGCTTGAATTATATATACAACCACAAGTAACCTCTGAATCAAAAAGTGCCAGAGGAAATATAATAGTTTATCTGTAGTTGTAGAGTATAGATTTTTCTTTCTCATATGTGTAGCAGTATCCTTCGTTTGAATCTGCACATGGATTATATGTAGCAAGTTTTAAAATACCAGCACCGAACCCTTTATCATTTTTCCATTGGAAGAGTACAGTATTGATACAGTACCGGTACTGATGATATGTACTGAACCTGAAAAAAAAAGGGAGAAAAATCATTGGTACCAACAGGATCAGTCCATATGTACTATCAATATGCATTAGTATAGATGGATATGGCCGGTAGATGCTAGTATGGATGGTTTCAGGCTCCCTGCACCTGTACCAGTGCTTGTTTTTCATTGGAATGGTACGGTTCCAATGGTACTGCCCTGTTCTGGCAGTTTTGAATCCATGATATGCAGAGTCTATAAGTACATTCAGCTATAATCCAGTATCTTGTGCATATTTATGTGTCCATCTAATTGCATGTTTTTGGTTTTGTGTCAGGCATTTGAATACAGCACCTGGTCTTTTAAAATTTCTTGGTATCATAACTTGGAATTGTATCTTGATCATGGTTCAATGTTTATTGATGAATCATAACTTTCCTCACTATCTGATCTAATTGTTGCAATATCGTTGTAGCCATAATTGCCTAACTGGTGATTAATGGGTAAGAAGACTTCAGATGGGAAAGTTTCTTGGGCTTTTTAACAGTTTGCTTTCTCATGACACTGGATATGCTTCAGGATAAAGGAATGGATCTCCAATAAACATGTCAGTTTGGATCACTTTTGCACTAATGGACAGTGCAGCATAGACTGTACCATCAATAAAACTTCAATGTCAAATAGGCATAAATTATGCTGGATTCACCTTCTATAATTTATTGCTATTTGTGGTTGTCGTGAGTTACATCATCTCTGGCTCTCAACTGCCCCTTTTGTTTGTATGGACCTCCTTGTATTTTGATCAGTTGTGATATCATGTCTTTATGACTAATTTCCTTTGGAATTGTTCTTTAAACATGTATATCTTCTCACTTCTTGTCCTCATCTTTCTATTTTTGCATCAGATTTCGCTAGTTATGGGATAAAAAAAACATTTTTCTTATTGACTGACATATTGTATATTGAACTCTTGTCACCTCAACATAAAATCTTTTGCTTCTTTTTTTTTTTTTTTGGGGGGGGGGGGGGTAGGGGTTATTTCCTTGTTTTCCTACAACCTTGGGGTCTTCTACCTAACTATTTTGTACAATCCATCCTAGATATCACATTAGCACAGAGTAACAGCTTTTCCCTGTTAGAAAAGTCACAAAGATTATTTTGTGAGTACCCATTTCTTTTGATTCCTCATTAGGCCTCCATCTCCATCATTCAGTTAAGGTAGGCTGAACCCATACTGGTTCGCATACCAGGCAGCCACTGATTTGGTATGGTACCTGATGCACTCGTAAGTCTAGTATTCCTTTTGGCCTATGGTTTTTCCTCCATATTTACCACCTTGACTATTTGTAGTTCCTACCTCACGTATTAGGTGTAAGGTTTTTATCTTTGAATTCAGCTTCCTTTCCTCCAGATTTATCAAGAACTGGGATTCCCCTTTGTAGTTCTTTATTATCCCTCAACGAGTTCAATTCCGCTGCCCTAATTACATACCTGATGCTTCTTTATGAGTTAATATCCTCTAAAAATTATGTTGCATAACCTTTGTTTCTTTATGGCCCTAAAGCAACAATCTTGGTTATTGCTGCTTGTGATTCTTGCGACTTCAAGATCATCCGCTTCTGTTGTGTATCCTCGTACCTACTTTACATTCTTAAAGTGCACAATTTAAGATTCAGCTAAGTTTTTTAACCATTTCTTTTGATACTTCACATGCATATCTTTCCTATCTTCTATTGTTGGGCTCACATTTTCACTCCATACATATTTGTGCAGTCTAGATGTTTGGCAGTTAACTTTGTTGGTCTATATGCTTCAGTTTTCATAGTTCTTGTTGACCAGCTTTTCTCAGGACTAGCCTATATAGCCAACTGTTGGGGATAAATTCCGCTCCCGTCGAAGTGGTGCTTAGCCTAATGCAGCTGATAATCACGGAAGAGCTTCGATCGAAAATTCTCATCCCAGCGGCCGAACCCCACCCAATCTCCTCCAGCGGCCGAACTCGTCTAGTGGCGAACTCCTCCAGCTGGACTCCAAACCCAATCGAACTCCACAACGGTCGAGCCCCAGCCGACCTTCCGAACTCCTTCCGGACTCCTCCAGCAGTCGGACTCCTACGGGAGCCGAACTCTTTCCGAACTCCGCCAGCAGTCGGGCTCCTACGGGAGCCAAATTTCTTCTGGACTCCTCCAGCAGTCGGGCTTCTATGGGAGCCGAACTCCTTACGGACTCCTCCAGCAGTCGGGCTCCTACGGAAGCCGAACTCCTTTCGGACTCCTCCAATCGTCGGACTCCTACAGGAGCCGAAGTTCTTCTGGACTTCTCCAGTAGTCGGGCTCCTATGGGAGCCGGAGTCCTTCCGGACCCCTCCAGCAGTCAGGCTCCTATGGGAGCCGAACTCCTTCCGGACTCCTCTAGTCGGACTTTTATGGAAGCCGAACTCCTTACAGACTGTTCCTTCAGACGGGTTCCTATAGACGATCCCACTACTGAATGGTTATAATTATCACGACAATTATGATTGTCATTTATCAAGACAATCACGATCGGTATTTATTAAGATAATCACGATCGGTATTTATCAGAATGATTACGATAGGCATTTATCAGAATGGTTACGACGGTCATTTATCAGGACAGTTACAACAAGCTCCGTCTATAAAAAGGACCCTCTAGATACATTTTCTCTAAGCTTTCTTTTTCTTCCCGAAAGTCTGCCGAACTCCTCTCTGAGTACTCCAGTTTTGTTGGCCAGAAGAGCTAACTTGACCGTTGGAGGGTCCTACCAGAGTCACCACCACTAACTCCGGATGGGACTTTATTTTGTAAGTCACCGACGGCGACCTCGTCTTTCTCGACTCTAGCTCGATCCGGCATCAACCAAATTCTGCACCAACAGAATTGACGCTGGAGGAAGGAACCTCTATTCCTGAGGTTCTCTTGATCTTAAAGGAGTGCTCAGCAGCGATCTCTCTTCTTTCTCTCTATAGTTTTTTTCAGAAAAAAATGCCTCCCAAGAAAGCTTTGACCCGACGATCAACGGCCTCTGCAGCCAGATCTCATCTAGATACAACCATTCTAGCTTCGGTGACTCAAGCTCCACCTATAGCCATGGTGGATGCGGAGGAGTTCAACCTGCTGGTTCAGCAAGTTCGTAGCCTCGCGGATGCCATGTAGGCTATACATCGGCAGGCCTCGGTACTAGTTCGGTCGAAGCAAGCTTCTCCGGAGCCCCGTGATCCGATCTGGGAACTGCCGACCTCAGCTATCCGGCCTTTGGTCTCCGAAAAGGGAAAGCAGAAGATGGAAGACCCATGCTCGGACCACGACTTGACCCAGGGGGAAGCTTCACGTCCGTTCCACCAGAAAATCTTGGAGATCAACGATCGTGAAGATCTCTTGGATCAAAAGCTCTTAGAAATGAGTCGACGAATTGAAGAGCTCCATCATACTCCCTCCTCATGCGGTAATGATATACGCACTGATCCTCCTTTTTCTCAAAGGATCATGCAGGAGCCAATCCCGCCGAACTTCAAGCTCCCATAGTTCGAGAGTTACGACGGAACCTTCGATCCGGTCGATTACCTGGAGGCCTTCCGGATAATGATGTTGCTCCACGGCGCATCAGATGCTATTTTGTGTCGGACTTTTCCGTCCATTCTTAAGGGAGCAGCCAGAAACTGGTACTCGGCACTTAAGCCAGGTACCATCTTTTTCTTTGATCAGATGAGTCATCAGTTCGTGGCTCATCTCGTCAGCAGCCGACGTCTGCGCCGTGGTTCAGATTTTCTGATGAACATCAAGCAGAAGGAGGGGGAATCCATCCGGGCTTATGTCATCCGATTTAATGCCGCTACATTGGAGATTCAGAACTTGGACCAATCAGTTGCAATGGCCGTACTCAAGGGCGGCCTCCAGAAGAAGAAGTACCCCAGGGACTTTGCTGATTTGCTAGTTCGGGCTGAAGGTTACGCCCGAGCTGAAGAGGCCTTTAAGGCCAAGGATGATGAAGCCTTTGATAAGCGGCGAATCGACCAATCGGGCGGATCCACCAAAGAAAGAAAGCCGAGTGAAGCTCGGCAGCGCTCCCAAACTGCCTCTGAGCTGAAGCGAGCCCGAACTCCTCCCTGGGCTCGGAGGCAGGGAAGCCCGGACAGAAGGACGCGGCGAGGTTCTCCCCAACGAAAGTTTCACAACTACGCCCCCCTCAATGCTCCGAAAACTCAAGTACTAATGAAAATCAGGAAGCAACTGCCGAGGCCGAAAAGGATGCGCTCTCATCCCAGCAAGCGCAATCCTAATAAGTTCTGCCTTTATCATCGTGATCACGGTCATGACACTGAGGAGTGTATCCAACTCTAGGTTGAGATCGAGGAGCTCATCAGACGAGGTAGATTAGGCCGATTCCTGCGGCGACGGCCTGAAGGGCGTGAAGATTGGCCGATGGCATTGCCGCAGCCCGAGCAATCAAGGGGGGAAGATTAACAAAGAGATCGGCCGCCTCTCGGCATCATCAACACAATCTCAAGGGGACTTCGGTAGGAAGAGGCCAGTGGATTCGAGGGATCGGTGAAGAGGAGGATTGAAGAACCCATAATCTTCACTGAGGTGGACGCTTAGGGGGTCCAATTCTCCTACAATGATGCGGTTGTAATCTCTTTAAACATTATCGATTACGATGTACATCGCATTTTAGTAGATAATGGAAGCTCGGCCGACGTATTATTTTATGATGCCTTCTCGAAAATGTTCTTACTCAATAGCCATTTGGAGCCTATGAACTCTTCGTTGATAGGCTTTACTGGCGATGCCGTACCAGTGGAGGGCATAATAACCTTGGCCGTGACTGTGGGGCAACGCCCGAAACTGGCTGAGGCGTAGGTCGACTATTTAGTCGTAAGGACTCCATCCGCCTATAATGCTATTCTCGACCGACCTGGTCTAAATGCACTTCGAGCAGTGGTATCGACTTATTATTTGAAGGTGAAATTTCCAACAAGTCATGAGATCGGAGAGGTCAGGGGAGATCAAGCTTTGGCAAGGCACTGCTACTCAATCGCCCTGCATAAAAAAGAACAGTCCGACCCTTATCCTGTCGACGGGCTGGATGTCCGCGACGATCTTACCAAGGAGCGGGGTGAACCTATGGAGGACTTCATCTCTGTACCCTTGAATGATGGAAACGCGGAGCATGCGGTGCAGATCGGCTCCAACTTAGGAGACGAGGTTCGGGAGCAACTCGTTACCTTCCTCAGGAAGAATGCCGACGTCTTCGTCTGGGCCCCAGCAGATATGCCAGAAATTGATGCCGAGGTCATGGAACATCGGCTGGTCGTTGATCCGAAATATCGGCCGATAAAAGAGAAGATGCACAGCCACACCCCAGAGATGCAGAAAGCAATCGCCGAAGAAGTAGGCAAGCTTCTCAAAGCTGGATTCACCCGAAAAGTTAGCTATCCGACCTGAGTCTCAAACGTGGTCCTCGTCAAAAAGGCTAACAACAAGTGGAGGATGTGTATAGACTTCACAAAGCTGAACAAGGCCTACCCAAAGGATAGCTATCCTCTACTCAGGATCGATCAACTGATGGATGCGACCTCGGGCCACGATCTCCTCACCTTCATGGATGCCTTCTCTGGTTATAATCAGATACGGATGGCACCAGAGGACGAGGAGAAAACTGCTTTTGTTACTGACCGTGGTCTTTATTGTTATAGGGTTATGCCCTTTGGACTCAAAAATGCAGAGGCAACGTACTAACGTCTGGTCAACAAGTTCTTCAAAGAGCAGATCGGCCATAACATGGAGGTGTACGTAGATGACATGCTCGTCAAAAGCCGAGCTTCTACGGACCACCTCGCCGATCTTGAAGAGACCTTCAGCGCACTCAGAAAGCATAAGATGAAACTCAACCCAACCAAGTGCGCCTTTGGCGTGACCTTTCTGGAGTTTATGGTATCGAGGCGCGGGATTGAAGCGAATTCCGAGAAAATCCGAGCCATTCAAGAGATGACCATCCCAAAGACAATCAAAGAAGTTCAGCACTTGACTGGAAAGGTGGCGTTCCTAAATCGCTTTGTCTCGAGATCGGTCGAGCGATGCATGCCCTTCTTCCAAGTTCTTAAGCAACCAAAGAATTTCTGCTGGACGACGGAGTGCCGACGGACGTTTAAAGAGCTCAAAAACTACCTCAGCTCACCCCCACTGCTGGTAAAGCCCGAATCTGGAAAAGAATTGTTCTTGTACCTAGCGGTCTCCTCGATGGCCTTGGCAGCAGTCCTAGTCAATGAAGAAGCGAAGATACAGCGGTCGGTCTACCACATAAGCCGGGTCCTAAGGGATGCAGAGATCAGGTATTCTAGGCTAGAGAAATCGGTTTACTCTCGTCTAATTGCTATCAGGAGGCTCTGACCTTACTTCCAGGGGCACACCATAACGGTCCTCACGGATCAACCAATAAAGGTAGTCCTTCAGTGAATGGACGCTTCTGGGAGAATCGTAAAATGGGCAATCAAGCTCACGAAATTCAATATCAATTATCGACCTCGACCATCGATCAAAGTCCAGATATTAGCAAATTTTGTAGTGGAGTGTACCATTCTCGATGATGCCGAGCTTGAGTAGAACGAGATCGACGCTCTACTGTCGCAACCGAACCTCCCAAAAGAGACAGCCGACCTTTTTGAAGGTTTTTGGGCTCTATACGTGGATGGTTCGTCCAACTCTGCTGGATCGGGTGCGGGGTTGGTCTTAGTCAGCCCCGAGAAAATCGTTGTCGAGTATGCGCTGCGCTTCACATTCCCAGCGACTAATAATGGGGCCGAGTATGAAGCGCTGATCGCTGGGTTAAATATTGCAAGAAAATTAAGAGTAGATCGGCTTCATGTCTACAGCGATTTCCAATTAATGGTCGGTCAAGTTAGTGGCAGCTATGAAGCGCGAGAGGAAAGCATGATGAAATACCTTGAGAAAGTAAAAGACTTGACTTCGGCCTTCAGTCGTTTCGGCATTCAACAGATTCTAAGAGCAGAAAATATAAGTGCCGACCTCCTCTCTAAGTTGGCCACTTCAGCTTTAGCCAAATTGTGTAAAGAAGTATTTTTTGAGATCCTGAACTGTCCAAGCTTAAAGGAATCGCAGGTCGTTTTGCAGACAGAACTCGAGCCAAGCTGAATCGATCGTTAGTTGCCTACCTCAAGGATGGAGTCCTTTCTCGTGATCCGAAAGAAGCTCGGAAACTCAGGAATCAAGCCTCCTGGTACGTTTTGTACGAAGACGGATTGTATAAGAGATCGTATTCGCTACCGCTGCTGAAATGTTTCCGACCTTCATAGGTCGATTTCGCATTGTGGAAAGTGCATGAAAAAATTTGTGGAAGCCACGTAGGAGCCAGATCCCTGTCACAAAAACTACTTCGACAAAAATACTATTGGCCGACCTTATACCATGATTCCACGGAGTATGTTAAAAAATGTAACTGCTGTCAGAAGAATGCAAATATACAAAGGCAGCTGGCCTCCGAGCTTACTCTGCTAAGCTCACCTTGGCCGTTCGTGCAGTGGAGAATGGACATACTCGGCCCTTTTTCAATGGCATCCGGGCAATGGAAGTTCCTCCTGATCGCGATCGACTACTTCACCAAATAGATCGAAGCCGAACCTCTAGCCAAAATTATCGAGGCCAAGATACAGGACTTCATCTAGAAGTCAATAGTCTGCCGATTTGGTCTGCCCTAAACCCTCATAACCGATAACGGATGACAATTCGTCGGGACGAGGTTCGCCGAATTCTGCGAAGACCTAAACATCTTCCACCACTTCATATTGGTAGCTCACCTGCAGGCAGATGGGAAAGTTGAAGTGACCAACCGGATTCTGCTGCAAGGCATTAAGACAAGGCTCGACAGAGCAAAGGGGGCCTGGGTGGACGAACTTTACCATGTCTTCTGGACATACCGAACTACTCAAAGGCTACCAACTGGGAAAACACCATTTGCCTTGGCCTTTGGAGTAGAGGCAGTCATCCCGGTCGAACTTAAGCTCCTGCCAGCACGGATCGTGGCCTACAACGAGCAGCACAACCCACAGGACCTCAAAGTCAACCTCGACCTGCTGGAAGAAAAAAGAGAAAAAGCCCAGGTTCGGATGGCGGTCTACAGACAAAAGGTGGCCCGGTACTATAACTCTAGAGTCAGAAGTAAAATATTAAGAGTGAGGGACTTAGTGCTTCGGCGAGTCACGTCTCTCAATCTCAGAGCCAGGAGAAGCTTGCCCCAAATTGGAAAGGTTCGTATGAGGTGGTGGAGGTCGTCCGATCTGAAACTTATCGTCGGAAGGAGCTCAGAGGAATAATGCTCTTACGATCTTGGAACTCAGAAAACCTGAGGATGTACTATTAGTAATTTTTCCGCAATAAAATTCGTTCATTTCAACATTGTTATTTCTTGGTGCAAAAATTATGTGATGCCAGGAAAGAAGCAATTAGAAGTGGCCGTGTTGTGAACAGAAGAAAAACCTCATCCTAACGTGAGAAAGTCGAAGACCTCGTTCACTTAAGACGAGATAGAGGGAGAGGCCCTGACAACGGCCCTTATGTGCCCCCACTGTCCGTTAGGAACAAGAGGAGAATCTCGTCCTAACGTGAGCAAAGTCGAAGATCTCGTTCACTTAAGACGAGATGGGGGGAGAGTCCTTGACAACGACCCTTATGTGCCCCCACAGCTTGTTAGGAACAGGAGGAGAATCTCGTCCTAACACGAGCAAAGTCGAAGACCTCGTTCACTTAAGACGAGATGGGGGAAGAGGCTCTGACAACAGTCTTTATGTGCCCCCACAGTCCATTAGGAAAAGGAGAACCTCGTCCTAACGTGAGCAAAGTCGAAGACCTCGTTCATTTTAGATGAGGTGAGAGGAGAGGCCCTCACAACGGCCCTATTGCGCCCGAGCCTCAACTTCAATATCAACAGGAGATAAGATTTTCTTCAACCTCGGTCGGAGGTAAGATCTCCCCCGCGCTTCAACCTCAACGAGTGTAGAGCCCGAAAAAAGACTTCGACAGTCGCTTTTTTGGTACTCCCTTCGAAGTTCGAACTCGGGAGTGGGGGAACTATTGTTGGGGATAAATTTCACTCCCATCAAAGTGGTGCTTAACCTAATGCAGCTGATAATCACGGAAGAGCTTCGATCGAAAATTCTCACCCCACCGGCTGAACCCCACCCAATCTCCTCCAACGGTCGAACTCATTTAGTGGCTGAACTCCTCCAGCTGGACTCCGAACCCAATCGAACTTCACAATGGCCGAGCTCCAGCCGAACTTCCACAGCAGCTGACCTTCCGAACTCTTTCCAGACTCCTCTAGCAGTCGAGCTCCTACGGGAGCCGAGCTCCTTCCGGACTCTGCCAGCAGTCGGGCTCCTATGGAAGCCGAACTCCTTACGGACTCCTCCAGTCGGGCTTTTATGAAATCCGAACTCCTTACAGACTGTTCCTTCAGACGAATTCCTACAGGCGATCCCACTACTGAACGGTTATAATTATTACGACAATTATGATTGTCATTTATCAAGACAATCACGATCGGCATTTATCAAGACAATCACGATCGGCATTTATCAAGACAATCATGATCGGCATTTATCAGGACGATTACTATGGGTATTTATCAGAACGATTACGACGGTCATTTATCAGGACAGTTACAACAAGCTCCGTCTATAAAAAGGGATCCTCCAGATACGTTTTCTCTAAGCTTTCTTTTTCTTTCCGTAACTCTGCCGAATTCCTCTCTGAGCACTCCATTTCTGTTGGTCAGAAGAGCTAACTTGACCATCAGAGGATCTTACTGGAGTCACCACCACCAACTCCGGACGGAACTTTGTTTTGCAGGTCACCAGCAGTGACCTCGTCTTCCTGGACTCTAGCTCGATCCGGCGTCAACCAAATTCTGCACCAACACCAACGTTATCATCTTTTCATTCTACGTTTCCACAGTAACATTTCCAAAGACTTATCTGTATATTTTGTATGATGGGTATGTTCTTTGTGGTGGTGTTAATACAACAAAATTATTTAGAAAACAAAGGTAATTCATGGAGTGTATGCACACACACTACACCCCTCAAGCTCATGGTAGTCATAGACTGATGCTGGTCGAAAGAGACTTGCTAAGTATGAGTTTGAATTTACCAAGGTTATTGAAAGGATTTGATATTTATGAAAAACATGCATCTAAAATTGTCTTCATCCAAAAATATTTTATTGTTCATTTCTGTCATGATATATGTGAGTTCTAATTTCTAAATATATTGTCATGTTTATTTTCTGATGCAGATAGTTATCACACTTGAAATGTATGGTGTGAAAAATATTGTAGGTGTACCATTTGGTTATCGAGGGTTTTTGAAGGGAGTACCTGAAATATCAGTATGTTCTTTGCTCTCAATTTATGTAATCATACTGCAGAATTTTTTTCTGTTGCAAAATTGCTGGCAGAAGCTCGTGATGGATTTTCAATACAGTATTCTACATTTACTATACAATTTTGTTTGCAGCTTTCACGAAGAGTGGTACAAAACATTCACCTTGGTGGAGGAAGCATGCTGGGAGTTGCTAGAGGAGGTCCTAGTGTCAAGGAGATTGTTGATAGCATGCAGGTATGATTCTGGTTTCTGTCACATGGCAGGATTTAATGCCTAGTTCATTTTATTTCATTGCTAGTGTTTTAACTTGTATCCTGAAAGCCATGATGTCAGGCATAAATATTCTGAATAGATCTTTCACCATGATGTCAGGAACGCAACATCAACATGCTATTTATTTTGGGTGGAAATGGGACGCATGCCGGTGCTAATGCAATACATGCAGAGGTTGTTGCTGTGCATTTTTGTTATTGTTAATCTGTTTGAGACAAGCTTCTCAAATATTCTCTCTCTCTCTCTCTCTCTCTCTCTCTCTCTCTCTGCGCATGTGTGCATGTGCATACTTGTCTTCCCTGTGATTGTGCGCTTGTTTATTTGTCATTTTAGATGTATGGGAATTTTGCTAAAATATTTTCTTTTTGATGTTTTACAATATGTTGATGTTCATTTTTAGAATGATTATTTTTGTTGGGGATAAATCCCGCTCCTGCCAAAGTCAAGTTCGATCCCAGCCTGATGTGGTCAATGCGGAAGAACTTCAGCGGATGCGTCCTAGCTGAACTACTACATCCGGCCGAGCTTCTCAGCGGCTGAGCCTCAGCCGAAGTCTTTCAACCAACCGAACTATCAAGCGGCCGAGCTTCAGATTCTTAGCGGCCGAACTCCTCAAGCGGCCGAACTACTTATTGCCCGAGCCCCTTTGGACTCCGAGCGGCCGGGCTTCGGCCGAGACCCCGGCGACCGAGCTTGTTTCAACCCTCTTAGCGGCCGAGCTCCCTGAACTCCTGTCCAGCGGCCGAACTCCCCAGCGCCTAGGCTCCGGGCCGAACTCCTTCGGACTCCCAGCGTCCGGGCTTCAGCCAGACCCTTGCGGGAGCCGAACTTCCCCAAAACCTCCTCTCGGACTGAGTTTCTACGGAAGCCGGACTCCCTATAGACTTCTTCGATGGACGAGCTTCTCAATGGCCGAACTCCTTATGATGGATTCCTGCAGGCAATCAATCTCTCTACGGTTACATGATAGTAATAACGATCGGCATTTATCAGCAATAACGATCGACAATAACGATCAGCATTTATCAGCAATAACGATCGGCATTTATCAGCAATAACGATCGACAATAACGACCGGCATTGATCAGGACGGTTACAATAAGCTTCCTCTATAAAAAGGACCCTCCGGATACCTTGACAACAGGTTTTGAAAACCCTTTTCTTCTCCTTTATACTCTATCGAGCACTCCATTCCTGTTGACAGAAACTAACTTGAGCGTCGGAGGGTCTTGCCGGAGCCACCCCCACCGGTTCCGAGTGAGACTTTGTTTTGCAGGTCCCGACGGCAGCCTCTTCGGCCTCAACTCCGTCGACGACAAGTTTCTGCGTCAACAGATTGGCGCTAGAGGAAGGGCCTGAACCTTCGAGGTTCCCTTGTTCTTAAAGGAATGCTCGATAGCGATTTCTCTCTCTTTGGAAATCCACCTTCCTTACTAGAGTTCTCTTCCGAAGAGAAAATGCCTTGAGAGCTTCGACACGGCGATCGGTAGCCTGCATGCCAGATCTATCTGTTCCTGTCTCAGCCCCAATAGCCCAGTTTTCACACGAAGCCATCGCAGACGTGGGGCAGTTCAACCTGCTGGTCAGGTCTGTGGCCCCGCCGAGAAGATGCTAGCCGAGCGGCAACATCCAACGGGGACTTTGCCAGCAAACTCGCCATGAGGATGCGAGGAACCGGCCATAAGGAAAAGCATTTGGGCATACCAATCGCCCTTAGGAAGGAGAAATGGAGAGCAGAAGTTCTCCCGCAGAAAATTTCACAAGGGGGTTTGGAATGAAGTTCGGCGGAAGAAAAGCCGAACTTTTCCTCGAGGCTCTCATCGCTCAAGTCAGGCCGAACTCCCCCATCTCGAGTATGTCATCTACGAAACCTGCTGCAAAGAATTCTTTGGAGGCGGAGTGAAGTTCGGTAGCTAAAGCAAAGTCGAGCTCCACTTGAACCCGTCGACAAGGGAGTTCGGGTAATGAAGGAAGAAGTTCCCCCATTTGCAAGGAGGCGGAATGAAGTTCGGCCACGTCTACGACCTCGAGGCTCATCATCGAGGAAGCCCCGACAAAGAAGCAGGAAGTTCTGCCGCGAAAGAATCTCGCGAAAAATCAGAATAAAGATTCGGAATGAAATCCAACGCCAGGAAAGCTGAGTTCCATGAAGTCCTCCCGCGGAAGCTTTCGCGGGAAAGCGGAGCGAAGTTCGGCTTAAGTGAGGCCGAACTTCCGTAGTCGCCACAAAGTTAAGTTCGGCCTAAGCAAGGGCGGAACAAAGTTCTCCCGCAGAATGAAGTTCGGCATAAAGTGAGGCCGAACTGCGCAGCTGATCATCCGAATGAAGTTTGGCGGAAGGAAAGCCGAACTCCCCTCGAAAGCTCATTATTGGAATGAAGTTCGACGCAAGTGAAACCGAACTTCCCTTCGAGGTTCAATCAAGTTCGGCGCAAACAAAGGCGAACAAAGTTCTCCCGCAGAATGAAGTTCGGCATAAAGTGAGGCCGAACTGCGCAGCTGATCATCTGAATGAAGTTCGGCGGAAGGAAAGCCGAACTCCCCTCGAAAGCTCATTATTGGAATGAAGTTCGGCTCAAGTGAGGCCGAACTCCCCTTTGAAGCTCACCGTAAAGTGAAGTTCGCTTTAAGTAAGGCCGAACTCCCCCGCTCAAGTATGTCATCTCTAGAAAGAATTCACGGGAGGTGCAATGAAGTTCGGACAAGCAAAAGCCGACCCCCTCTCTGCAAGCAAGGAAGTCCGGACAAAGAAGCATGAAGTTCTCCCGCGGAAGGTTTTGCGGAAAAGCGGAACAAAGCTCCGCGCAAGCGAGGCCGAACTCCTCGTACATCATCGAAATGAAGTTCGGCGGAAGCAAGGCCGAACTCCCCTCAGAAGCTCGTCATTGGAATGAAGTTCGGCTTAAGTGAGGCTGAACTTTCCTTCGAAGCTCACCATCAAGTTAAGCGTAAGCGAGGGCGGAATGAAGTTCTCCCGCGGAATGAAGTTCGGCACAAGTGAGGCCGAACTCCGCTGTTCATCCGAATGAAGTTCGGCGGAAGCAAGGCCGAACTTTCCTCAGAAGCTCATCATTGGAATGAAGTTCGGCGCAAGTGAGGCCGAACTCCCCTTCGAAGCTCACCATAAAGTTCGGACGCAAACGGGCGGAACAAAGTTCTCCCGCGGAATGAAGTTCGGCATTTCACAGGAGGTTAGATGAAGTTCGGTTGCGCTCACGACCGCCCCAAGACAAGCGAGGACTCCCTGACTCCAAAGAAGCTCCAACAAAGGGCATGAAGTTCTCCCGCAGGTTTCACAAAAAGACGGAACGAAGTTCGGCAGCGTCCATGACCACCCCATCTCAAGTGAGGCCGAACTTCACCTCGAGCTCGCCACCAAGGAAACCCCGACGGAAGGGCGCAAAGAAGCCCTCCTCTCGAAAGGTTCCGCAACTACGCCCCGCTACTCCAATTCGAATTCTCAGCAAAGTTAAGAGCCAGCCGCCAAGACCTGAAGTACTATGGCCTCCCAAAATGTGCGCGATCTAAGCAAGTAATGCCCCTAGCCTCGCGACCACGGCCACGACACTGAGGAATACATTCAACTCCAAGACAAGATTGAAGAGCTCGGTGGGGTAAATTCCTTCAACGCCAGCCTGAAGCAGGAGAAGACCGGCTAAGAGCACTACCGTAACTAGAAACTACAAGGTCGGCCACCTCACGGCATCATCAACGTTACCCCAAAGGAGGGGCTAGATACATCAGCAATTCGTCACCTCCCAGCGTCAAAACCAATGAGAAGCACGCTCCAAATGAAAGAGGTCAGCATGAGATAGAGGAGGTCGTTTGGACGGGACTTACTGCCCGAGGGAACTCAGAGGAAGAACGCTCCGACGACCCTGAAATGGGGATGTGCTGCCCGTAATTTTCCTTCAGTAACATTCTT